>JAZGTJ010011796.1:3236-16536 GCA_036877575.1 Botia almorhae
ATGCTACATTTGGTCATATTAATTACAGAAATCTATTGTTGAAAATACAAAGAGGTTATCATAAAACCATTCTTATATAAAACTCATTCTTCTTAATTTTTCAGAGCCAGACTTGTCTTGAGTCCACTTTGCAGCTAAGAATTATCCACTCAGACAGGAAAAGTTTGACTTGACATAATGGGATGAACCAAAGTTCATTTCTACCAAGGGTGAATAAATGTGAAATTGATTATCTAGAATATTGGACAGGCTTAAAAAATCTCTTTCAGTTAATGACATGGCATTTCCACACATGGCTATATTATGAATGTGAAAGTTGTCCATATTTAATATACACTGATTATTTCACAGATATAACTGTAAGGGTCATTCTTTCAAACCATCTTTTGAAATTTTGACAATTTGACATTTTATCAAACAGGGTAAACTGTTGTAGAGTAAAAAAAATACAAATACCACAAAATGTTAGTTTCATATTGCCAACACTGATTAATGTTTGTACTGTTGGTAACACTTTATTTCGATAGTCCACTTTAGACATTCTGCTAACTATAAGTAACTTTGAAACTACATGTCAACTTATTCTACTAACCTTAACCCTTACACTTATCTAACTAACAGTCTACAAATACTCTAATGAAAGTTAGTTGACATGTAGTTGCAAAGTTACATATAGTTTGTTTAAAGTGACCTATCAAAAATAAAAGTGTAACTGTACTGTTCCCAGCAAACATGATGTCACTTCATGGAGAATAAAACCACTGTTAATTAAAGGGATAGTGTCAGGGTCCTGGCTTCCTGTTTTCAGTCTCCTTAGATTGTCTTGCCAGGATCCTGACATTCCCTGTGTTTTGTGTCAGAGCATGTTGTTTAGAGTCAGGATCTAAACTCATGCTCTGGGTGTTTTGTTTTCTGTGGAAGCACATGGCTTCTGTTTGTTTACATTTTACCATGTGCTCTCCATTTGCGTGTCTTGAACCCGCCCCCTTGTTTCCTCATTGTCCTGTTTCAGTTGATTTTCCTCACCTGTTTGTCTTGTTCCCTCCTTGGTTTGTTCCCTATTTAATGCCCTTGTGTTTGCTGTCTTGTGCCAGTTTGTTGTTCTGATGTTCTGTGATGTTCTAAAGTTCCACGGTTGAAACGTATCTGTTTGATGTTGGAATGTTTCGCTATCCGTTTGCCCCATGGTTTTTGCCTAGTTTATGTTGTGTATCCGGATTTCTGATTAAAATTTTCACTTTGTGTATTGAATACCTGTTTTGAGTTCACTCATGATTTTTGAATTTTTGAAAGTTTTTTTCTGTTTCCTGGTTTTGTTTACCGTTTTACCGTTTTTATTTTTGTTAAATAAAATATTTTTTTGGGTTCTGCTATCGGGTTCTTTTCCTGCGTGTCCTGACATAACGAACCGGTCAAATTGAACCTAGCAGACAGTGTGAGATGATTGTCGTATCCCCGGAGTGGTGGCGTTCCGTGGATGCTGACTTACGTGCTGGCAGGCTTCTTTTTCCTCCTCAGGGAGAAGGGACCCTCTACGAGTACGCTATTAAAGCGGACAGGACCAAGGTATTTATTCCTGAGGTCCTGGTCATCAGCTACTACCTGGTGGGCCTCAACGATCCTCCTCCCTTGCTGGAGAGGGAGGAGTTGATTTGTCTGCCATTTTGGGAGATGGTGGAAATCTTGCACCGGCCTCAGAGGGGAAGGGGTTCCTCCAAAGGCCCTCCACCTATCTCCCCAGAGGCCTGCCGGCGTCCACGTCCAGATGGTCTGTCCATGGGTTTTGCTTGAGTTTCCAGTTTCCAGATGGTTTCCAGATGGTCTGTCCATGGGGTTTGAGTCAGCGGCTGACTCGGTGGAGTCCGTTCTAGAGCCAGCCACGCACATGCAGTGTCCATCGCGACAGCGGCGCCCGTCCCTTCAGTCTGCTTCAGTGTCGTGGGGTTTTGGCCTGCGGCCTGTGGCAGCTGCCCTCCCCGGTGGTCAGCCTCAGCCATGGCCGGTCACTCTCACCTGGACTCAGAGCCCAAGTTCACCAGGACCTACCTTACCTTCATCAGCCACTGCCCGGACTGTTCCCCCAGGTCCGGTCCTTGGACCCCTAGGCTCCAGAGACCACTGGGCATGGACTCTACTGGACCCTCCCTCCTTGGTTCCCCTCCTCCCCTATTCTGTAACCCTGTGTTTTTTATTTCATTGGTTTTGCCTGTGTTTTATTTTGCTTGCCCTGTTCTGTCTTGTCTTGTTCTTCTGTCTGTCTGTCTGTCTGTCTGTCCATCTGGTTTGTGGTCTGGTCTGTTTGGTCTGTCTTGTCTGCCTGGTCTGTCCTGTCTGGAATTCCTGTTTTGAGTCCATTCACATTTTTTGGATTTCTGTTTTAAGTTTTAATCCTGGTTTTGTTTACTGTTTTACCCCCACATGTTTTCGTGTTTTGTTAAAGTTTTTTTTGTGTGAAGCTGTCTGCTATTGGGTTCTTCCACATGCCCTGACAGAGTGCAAATTACAAAATAGTCTTTCATTAGAAAGTGCTTGAAGCAGCCTTGTATTTTGTAAGAACCAGTAATGATGGACCGATTAAAAACCTGTACACATTGACTTTGTGAAAAATTGAATAAAGCAGCCAATCAGGTTGGAGATTTCTGTTCTGTGAAGGTTATTGTCGTTGGTTATTGAGCGATACGTGTGTATCGTCTAAGACTGAGGTCATAGTAATGTGTTGATTAAATGTTTTATTCTCTTTTTCTACAGAGGGGATCTGGAATCAGTTTTAGGACTGGAGGCTGAGGAGTTATAGATGTGATTTAAAGAGGTGACCTCCATTCTTTTATTACTCTTTTTAATTTATCTCCTACGCTTGGATTCCACTTGCTTTTTATATGATGGCATTTAATGGGTTCTTGTAATGGAGACGGACACAGCGGGATCCATTTGCAGCACTTTAATAAGTAGAACAATCAATAAACAGGCGATGGTCAAACGGTCAAACAGAGCAATGTAGATGAGACAGAATCAAAACGTAAACACAGGCAAGGGTCGAGTCAGGCAGCAAACAATCAACAACATCCATATCAAAAACAAGAGGCAGGCAGCAAAAAGTCAAAAACGATAAAATGTCCAAATGGCAACAGGAAAGCAGTCCAGAAAACGCTCTGAAATGTAGCACATGGCAATACAAGACATCGCACCGAATGGTGAGGGATCCTGGGCTTTATAGAGCTGCTGATTAGGAACAGGTGGCAAACAGGAAGTCATCAGTCCTAGGAATGGGGTCGATGGGCAATGTAGTTCAAGACGGAACTAGTATTCTGGCGATGGCTCCCTCTGGTGTAAGGGAGGAGGAGGAGGAGCGACCTTCTACCTAACAGTTTTATTTTTAGACATTCAATATTTATTTTAGGAATACAGTGTAGCTGATAATGTGCATAAGATAAATATTAAACTAACACTTGACTTGCTATTACACGGTATACAGATTTGATTAAATGGGCAATAGAGGAATAGAACGAGATGAAATAAATACATTCAGACTGAACGGATTTGAAATGGGCTGCTGTCTTTGTTTGTAAAGCGTGACACAGTGACGCACCACAACTCCCTCCTTCAGACAGCACTTTTTCATTTTCCATCTCTTAAACAGTCAGCTGAAAAGGCCAGGCAGACTTGATTGTGCTTTAGCGTCAATGCATCTTTCCCAGCATCCTATTTCTATATTATCCAGGCAGATGGGATTTTCTTTGTACTCTGTGGCACCAGTGAAGACCCTGATAACGCTCATTTTGAAGCTTCAGATTCTGCCTTCCACTGCTCTCAACCTGTGGCCGTGTTCACTGTTTAATCATGTTGTGCAAACACTTTCTTATTACCTTTAAAGTCAACCTGCATTCACAGCCCATTTTACCTCTGTATTGTAACATATATTTCTCATATATTTGGCTAAATGATAAGAATATAGGATAGGACTTTATGTCAACTTTTAGTTCATTTTAGTAATGCATATTAAAGGCTTGTGTACCTAAAGGGAGTTTAACAATTTGTCTAGCCACAGCTTCCTGTTTCAACAGGAAATATGTTAATATAGGGAGAAACTCAAGCCATTGATCAGCACTGATGTGTCAAGTGATTAAAGTAAAATTACCTAAGAAAGGTCATGTTAGAAGTGAAAATTAAAGATTTGATAATGTGCATAGATGAAATACAATATGACCAGGAATAGGAAGTACATAAAGTTTACAAATTTATTTCATGTTGACTTGAAGAATGTGTGTGTCTGTAAAGCATCTGTCCCCCACATATCATTTATGTAACACAATATCTATGTATTAGGCATATTGACATAATGATGCATAGATATATATAAAGAATATGTATTAAAATGATGCAATGTGAAATTTTTTTAGATTATTTTTACATGTCTGATCGAACTGGATTGTGTATCCACACCCTCCAGTGTTTTTTCACCCATTCTTTAGTCGTTTTAGATGCCAGCACAAAAACTGTGGTAAGAAAAAAGCCTATGCCCATGTCAGGTCAATAGCAGTGAAGTGATGCATTTCTCTCATCAGTTTAATTAAACTAAGTGTCAGTGCTTTGCATTTGGATATCTGGTGACATTGTTATGAAGGTCTTTGTTTTCTGGTAGGGACTGATGGAGTGGAATCCAGTAAAGAGGTAAAAAAGCCAGACAATGAAGTAACAGAGGAGGTGGTGCACCTGGGAGACTTGCAATTCAGTGACACAATGACCTTCTGATATGAAATAGAAATCCAGACTCCAATTGCACTCTGTTGAGACTTAGGGAATAATGCACACAATGGACTTTACTCATGGCAAGGACCATGGACACAAGAAGAATCATTATTTAGCCATGTTTTTTGAACATGTACCATGATAATACCCAAATATAAATCCTGACAATTTTTAAGATGTATTTCTGATCAGACCCTGCAAAATTACTTTTGTTAGTGTAAATCAATGAAGCCAGGTTGATTCGGTCATATATAATTCCTTTACAAAAACATTATGTTCGATGCTTTTTTCTGTGAAACAGAAAAAGGAGATTTTAATATACAGTAATACAGATAATAGACTTTTTATGTTACATGATAAAGCATTTTAATATTTTTTGTAAGTACCTTATCTGTATATTAGTGTGTGGTGAGTCCTGAGTACTGTGTAAATAAAATGAATATATGGTAAGTAAAACCATAAAAAAACATGGTTTTACTATTACTATACCACAGTACAGTCTACAGTAAAAAAATCCATACCCTCCAAGTCCTTTCTTATTACACATTTTAGTTCTTAATGTTATAAAACAGAACTACACTTCATAAACAAAGTTTGTTTGTATTAATGCATAAACATTCCTCATACCATTGCTTGTCAGGCTTGGATGTCTTTTTCCCTTCTGTTGCTTCTTGTGGCTGCATCTAATCCATTTCATTTTCATGCCTGGTTAAAAATTGTGCAGGGTTGAATATTAAATGGCATTTGTTGCTGTGTCACAACCCCATCTCCTTGCTTAAAGGGACCCTTTGCATTCATGAGCCCACAGATAAGCTGATAAAGAACAAAGGCTATTGGCTGAGATGTTTGTGTTGCATGTAGGGGGTCAGGCATTTGTCCAGTACAGAGGGGGTTAAACATGGTCTTCTGATTGGTCAGTTTGATTATCTTAGGTTGGTTTTCAGTCACATGGTCAAGGAAAGGATAAAAGGGGAATGTAAGATATGCTCTGTCTTTTCTTTATCCACGCTCTTCTTTCCTTTGGGTGTTTTTCCTTGAGCTCTGCTCTTGGATTCTTTCTCTTTCTAGTCTTTATAAGGTAATATTCTTTACATACACTGTTTAAAGTTAATTGCATGTTATTTAACCAATTACATGCATCTTGATGTAACCATTTAATTGTATAACTTTAGGCAGTAATGTTATTAAATCCTTTCACCTATAAACTCAGTACCAACTAGTTTTACTTCATTGTTAATAATTAAAAGCAACATAGTGCAATACAATATAATCATTATAGCAATGCTCTCTTACATATAGCTATCCTAACTGAGCTTATTTCCGTCGTTGGTATAAGTAGCAGAAAGGTGGAAATTGACAGAAAAATATACAGTTTTATACCATCTTGCTGTTAACAGTTTTCTAGTCATTTCGGCATTCCTACAGCTTGAACCACTGTAGTAAAAACCACCCTTACAATTGTATGAGCTTTTCTCAGATAATGGCCAACAGCCCACCCTGACTCTTATTTGTGCCCTCAGCATAACCTCTGCTTGTCATGATAAAGCAAACGGCAGCTATTGAAGTGGAAATGTCTAGTCAACGTGCAGGAGTGATGAAGATGTAACACATCCACCTCATATAACACATTTCTGTCCATTTCAAGGCGGTGTGCTTTTCATTGAGGCACGAATCGCACGCAGACTAATGAGAGACAAATGCTAGACAAATGAAATGGCATTACCAATGTGGCAAGATGCGGGGAGGTTAATGCAATTTCTCCATTTATTGCTCCGCAGAGAGCGGCACCATGGGAAATCATAACACCTGCCGCCTACCATGCTTGTGGCCATTATTCCAATGATTTCAGTGTTCTGTAGTTTGCAAACATGATGAAAAATATAGGGCATTGCTCTTGTAACATAGGTTAAAGTTCTTTATCTTTTTCAAACTAGGAATGTTTTTTCACGATAATACATGACGCTGGACTTCAGAAATATGCCACTGATCCTGTGGATAAATAAATAAATGATGCCTAAAATCTTTTTCGGAAAAAGATCCTCCAAATGAAGAATTAATAAATAAATAAACAGACAAGCTGGACTCAGCTCTGTTCCAGAGTTTAGATCCAAAGGATAGTTGCACCTTTCACAGAGGTTACAATTTTTATAGGCTGATAGGCTGTCAAGCACAGTAGAGGTGTTTTGGTTGAATACAGTTCAAGAGTTTGAACATAAGTGTGTCTAAGTTAACAAAGCTAAATTTTGAAGTGTCAGAAACTGAAGACTGTGATAACACTCGTCAGAATACTTATATTACCCAGACTAACCATTGTCCCAGCAGGGGAGCCAAAGCAAACTGTCAAACCTTTAACAGCTTCTCTATGGGGCTGCTGTCAACTGTGGAAAGTCCTTCCTGAATACAGCAATACCAGAATGCATTGCAGCAATTTGAAGAGATTAGAAGTAAAAAGTACTGATACAAATAGTTCCAAATAGTTTACAGATAGCTGTTTTCTCCTGTTTTAATGAAGTACATTAAGCAGAGGCATAAGGAATTTTGCTAATAGTTCTGTTCCACCCCTTTTAGTTAGCAGTGAGGGTAGTAGTGTGTCAATTTTCGTAACTAAGGCTGTGTGTATATTTATGTATAAGTATAGATGTTTGTTTAGGCTAGGCTATGTATTGATTGGTTCAAGACATAAAGCTCAAAGATTTGTGAGTTCTCCTTAAGCCACAACTGTTTTTTTCCAGAGGATAAATCCATTCCTTAACAAAGCATCAGTTAGCCTGGAGCAAGATATTTTTCTGTAAGCAAAAACACCAAAATTTACTAATTAATACTGTATCCTCACTTTTGTCAGCATTTACCAGAGCTGCAGTTTCTCACTTACTAAAGGGGCATCAGCTAGCTAAAAACTGTGGATACTGCTGCATAATTAGAGTGACACTTTTTACACCTGCTGCCAATAAAGCTGCTGTTTGACATCTCTTCAGGAGCAGTGACATTCTCCCTCTCTCTATCTCGTTTACTCCCTGTTGTCATATTTTATTTTGCAAGAAATTATGGGAGCACCAGCAGCCAAGAGGTTAGAGCTCAAAGAGCATATAAACCTTTTTGCTCTAATTTACCATTAGCCTAAGAAATGTGTTATGTTAAGTCCCACATTTTACTTTTCTAAATAAACACTCAGTGCTTTCTAAGGCAAATGTGACTTTATTGCTCATGCTTAGCATTTTAATAAACTTCTAAGTAGTAATTATATATATTTACATTGTTATTGAGACCTAAGATAAATCCAGGTACCAGAATATCATGTATATTAAAAAACAGCTTGGACTTGTAAGCAACCACTCAAAATATTATACCACCATGGAGGGGAGTTTTGCACAAGCAGCACCAGAAAACAGTGTAAATGTAGCTTTACCAAACACTTGCACATTCTGTTTCTCAGCATGGGATTTTGGGCTAATGTTACAATTTAATCAGCATTGATCTACCATTAGCATGTTTCGCCTTGTGCCTGAAAAGAGATTATTTCAAATTAGAAGAAATTACTATGATTTACACTTTCAGTGTAACTCTTCAGTACAATTTGCAGACTTCTAGGCCAATTAGCAATTATCATTATAGGAATATTAGTTTACAACTGCACCTGGAATAAAGGATTATAGGAGGCACATGGAAGTAAGAAGGAATAGTACATTTGCTTGGGGGACAGGCTGATAGAAAGACAGTGGCTCTCCAGATCTGTGGGCCTGCCTGCCTGTCAAAGTCCTGATGAATTATGTAGAGGCCCATGCTGGCCGAGCTCTGCCTGAGAGATAGCTGCCCTCAGTGGACTTGACAGCCAGGATCTAACATAAGCCTAAACATTGCACTCCCTTCACTTGAACGTTCCACCAAAACCAAGGAGGCTTTGGAATCTTTAGAGACAGGCCAGAAGACAGGCAAAGGAAAGAGAAAAGAGGGAGGAAATGCTCAAATGCTGCTACACTATCTATGAAAAGGGACGTTTGATTATTCATCAGTTTAGGATCGTACACAGTCCTCAGGACAAAAACGTTTTAAGAAATTGCTTTAGTTTTGTTTATTCAGTTTTGTCATCTTTTCTGAAAGATGTACAATCTTAGTCTATGCCCACTATGAGTCAAATCTGGCCATCATACATTAAACCATTACCTTCAATACTTTGTCATGTTAGTCATGTATTACTACATGTTACTACATGTATTTTTGTTTTGTTATAACAGGTGCTGATCAAATATATAGTAAAGATCTTTATCTCCTGACATGGTTCATGCCTAAATATTTGAGTATAATATAATTGAGTTTAAGATGTATTAAGATTAAAAAGGAGATTATGATGAAAAATAACCAGTCTGCTCTCTGCAGTTACAATATTTAGGTGTTTCCATTTGACCTTTATAAATAAGATTTTGAGGGAGCAACTTGACAGAGCATGTGGTTTTGTATTAACTTTCACCTTTCTACTCCAGACTGGTCCTATACTTTTTTATATTTAATGCCTTATAAATTTACCAAAATAACTAAATGGTTTATTAGTTGTTCTTTAGCAGTTAAAAAATTAATAGTCACTTTTCTCCCAGCAGAGTAATTATTTGATGTATTATTTTATTTTTAATACCAAACTTGCTGTTTATGGTACTGAATAGGTTGTTTAATTTTTTGTTATACAACAATTTGTTTAGGTCCACTAATTTGACTGGACAAGTGGAATTCTAGGAGTGATAATATTTTATGAAACAGCACGGGAATGCTCTGTTTGCAGGATTTTTACACTTGTCTGTCTGAACTATTGTTAAACTATTGTCTGTGGTATTTAAGTAAAAGACAGAGGGTTGGTAGGAAGGTAGATAACAGCTAACATTTTTTGGTTCTGGTAACCTATGTTTTTGGTTGCGAAAAGTAAAATCTAAAAAAGAACATTTGAAGAAATTTATTATTTGGTTTTGCTCTAAAACATTAAATAGAAATCAAATACTAACGTTACGAAAATGTATTTTATAATTTTATGACTGATTGTATGGCTGTATGTATGCATGTATGTATGATAGCTAGAGATCTAAATGATCCACACTAACAATCTTACATGATTATATTTGTGTTAGCGCAGTCTCTGTTAATGTGTTTTGATAAGTGCTTAGGCTTTAAGTAATTTTTCCGAGGCACTCAGCAAGCAGTACAAGAACAAAGCTTAGGACCTCATCCGTCAGCTCTCAGCTGCTGCTCCATTACAATGTTTAATAAAGGTCATTAATCCTGCTTATTTTTCATGGATTTCTCTTTCATTCCATCACAACGCAGTGTAACCTTGCTGTGGGCAGACACCCCAATTAATTACAATAAGCACTGTTTCATTATAAAAAAATGCTCATAAATTAAGTGTTGGACATCAGATGAGCTCCTTGAAGTACCCTTGTGTTGAAATATTCTAATTAGTAAAGCTGTAACAAACTGGAGTTGCCTATAAGGTCAAGACAACTCCTGGGGCAGTTTTACGCTCTTTGTCAACTTTACGCATGTATATGACAGAGGCTACATGACACTGCAGGGTTGCTGTTGTTTTCAGCCAGGCTTGAGGACTCCGAATGGAAATGTAAAAGCTTCTCAAATTATTGATCAAAAGTCTGCCTGCTAGCCTGCTAGCCTGAAGCGTCCTGATAAGCCTTTCTGGCGTTTATGGGGTTTTAGTTAATATTCTGTGGAAAGACCTCAGAGAGCAAAAAAGGAATAAATGATGGATATTTCCATTGTTCCATTGTTGGATTGTTCCTTTGTTGAGTCTTTGGCACAGAGATGACTTCATCTGGCCATATTTCCTCTTTGGTTTTGAACTTTTCACATTCATATTAAAATGTCTGTTGGCGGTTAATCAATTCAAGGTCAGATAAGAAAACCTAATTTGTCAGTCTCTAATGGCTCATGATGTTATAAACCTACTGAAGATAACAAGAGCAACAAGACTATCTGTTTCCTGTGGGACATTAATACACATTAAGAAAGTTTTTCCACAGTTTAATTAAGGTTGTCTTTCAGGATTCAGGGGTAGTTGTAAGTTTAGAGTTACAATCCGCTTGTTACAATCTGCTTGTTATGTTTTGTATGTTTCTGGTTCCAAGCCTTTATTTGTTTCAGTTGAGACTCCCTCTTAAAAGCTGTTTATAAGCACTATATATTCATATCAGAAATTAAAGCCACGCTTTTATGAATTTACAGTGTACACTACAGACTCTATGACCACAGTGTCCTGGACACCAATATTTTAATGATTCATAAAAGATAAATCACTGTCTGGTCATCTGGGATTATGGTATGGAGATAAATGTTAGGAGCGTGACTTTTTAGTAGTTTGAGTGTATTATTATTTGTTGTTTGCTTTTACCATCTGATTTTAATCTGTCATTTAATCTGCATAAAGCTACAGAAAATACACAA
The DNA here is from genome assembly GCA_036877575.1 of Botia almorhae. Classification (NCBI taxonomy): domain Eukaryota; kingdom Metazoa; phylum Chordata; class Actinopteri; order Cypriniformes; family Botiidae; genus Botia; species Botia almorhae. The sequence goes on from JAZGTJ010011796.1 coordinate 14,421, forward strand.
AATGAATGTTTTTATTCATTCATCCCTCTACATTTCTATTCTTCTATTGTCTCTGCTTTGATGCCACACTAGCCAAAAAATGTGGGAGATCTAAAAGTGTATTTCATCTATCTAAATTGTTGGATAAAATGAATCCACTTATCATGTGTAATATCCAACTCAAAATGACAGGAATTTTTGTTGAAGCCTCCTCATTCTTCCACCCTAATTTTCTTTTAAAACAACTACCTCACAGAGGAGTAACCTATTGATAACGCTCATTCTGACAGAATGATCTCACCATCTTATGACTGTGTAACCTTGAAGTTCTCAGCCTTAAGCAGCAGAGCTTTCATGAGCTCTGCCCGTTCTTTACACTGTACTTTGTATTCACTGCATACTCTCATTGTACTCAGAGGAGATTCAGAGGATAATACAGGTCATATTCAAACTGGCCTACCAGCATCTGTGCCTGCAGAAGTGCAGAGAGTTACAGTAATTTAACAGAAGAAAAATGCAGCTCTCCATTATACTATTATATAAAAGCCAGATTTTAAAATGAATAGTATAATACCTGATTTAATTTTAGCTTTATTTAAGTTAGCATGCAAAACCTAGCTTACCTAGGCAGCTACTTTTAAGGCCTGTTTCACACTCATAAAACTCATGTCTATTTGGAAAGTTAATTGTAGCTATTATTCATTATTAATATTTTGTAGTATTGAACAAATCTTGGGTGAATAATAATGAATTCTGTGAACGCGATATCTATGAATACATGCACTGCATAATTCATAATACTTAATTTTTGAATCAGTTTATAGGAAACTAAGTTAAAGAAGATAAACAAATAAAATACAGGAATAATTAAATGCATTTAAAACAGTTATAAAAAAGGCAGTTAAATGCATTTGGATTTAAGATGTTAAAGTTAGGGGTTATGGATGATAGTTGATTTCTTACCTTTCTCAGTGCTTGACTGCAGCATACTGTATAGGAAAGATATGAGAGATGGCCCTATTTGTCATAATCTTCATTGCTATTTTTGGAACTCTTTCTAAAGCCAGCTATTGTTTCTCAAGCTTCCAACAAAGAGAAAACTGACATATTCCAGGCTTGAGCTAATTAATATATATAACATATATTATGTCAGGACTTCGATCTGATCGGCCTGGGTTTGTATTGTTTTGTTCTGTGTCGGAACATGCAGCGATTTGACAGATCGCCACATGCTCCGCTGTCCGCATCTACCCCGCCCTCTCGTTTGTCCCAGCTGTGTTTCATTTCCGTCTTCGCTCTCACATGTTCATTCACTTGATTTCTTCCCTTTATATTTCTCTCGTGTTTTCCCCTCGTTGTCAGACCGTCTTGGATGTTTTGTCCAGTTTCCTGACTGCCTTTATATGTTAATAGTTAAACGCTATTATACTTAAGTCGAGTAACCTAGTTTACTTCTTTTCTAGTCTAGTTAAAACGTTCTTATTCACTCGTTCCAGTATTCGTTGTGTCAGTCCTGTCTTGTCTGCTCCAGGTTGTGTTTCGTGCTGTGTTCCAGTGTTCACCTACCCGCTGTTCTGTCTGCCTGGTGGTGTTCCCCTCTGTCCCGAATCCAGTCGTCGCCATGCTGAACACTGCGGACTTACCTGCTCTTCGCCGGTTCCCTGCTCTGCCCGTACAGTCCGCCAGCCAATCTCCTGCCCTGCCGTCATCCTCCCGGGGTCCCGCCATCATCATCATTCCCCTGTCTGCGCCTGGGCTGTTACCCCAATTGGAAGGGCACGCAAGACTGAGTCTTCACTGCACCATTCCAGTCATCCATTAACTGTGCTATCATTTCCCTGTCAATTCATTAATTAAAAGTTCTTGCGCTTGCATTTGGATTCTTTCCTTCAGCCTGACCCTCACAGTACGGTCTGACCAGGATATGGATCCAGCGAGCACAGACTCACTCCGAGCAGCCTTGGCGCAGCAGGGGGCACTGTTGGGCCAACAAGTCAGAGCAGCGGAGATGGAGAGGCTCTCCGCGGGAATGGCGGATCTCCAGGTTTCCATCCATGAGCTGCAGTGGGAGTCGGTTCCCCCACTCGTGCTCCGGCCGGGGTCTGACCAGAGCTACACACCAACAACCCTCCCTCCT
>JAZGTJ010011797.1:0-16535 GCA_036877575.1 Botia almorhae
AGCTCGTATTGTTTCCAACCTCTGGCAGTGCCTTAATTAGACCACACTAAGGCTCCTCTACGGTCTCTCTCACTTTCTTTTTAGCAGTATAATTAGATTAGTGTCGGAGACCTGGTGTAATCGCTCGGAGGGAAGATGAAGGAGTGGGTGCGACGAACAGAGACAGGTGGCCCCTCTGTGCTCGTTTTTATCTCTTGTGCTCCGCTGCAGGACAATACGTGGAGACAAGGCAAGTTACAGCTCCAACCCCCACCCTCTGGTCCCCTTGACAGGTGCTCCTTTAGTGCAGGTGTTTGTAAGAGCGGTCTGCCTTCAATGTGGGTGTAGGTGTGGGTGACCTCCACCCAAAGCATACTGCTTTTATTCAGACAAGACACAAGAATGCAGTAAGTTACTATCAAACAAAACAGGCTCTGTCTAAGGGAACGTTTTATTGCTCAGATGTTCTTTTGTGAAGATTTGAATGTGTCTTGACTTAAAAATGAAAATAGCTGCGTTTCATTTCAATATCAATTTTATCTCAGGTGTTCCTATTAATAAATATATAAACCAGTGGGACTGTTGTTGACCTAGAGTTCGAGTCTACAACTTTCCAAATAATGCAGATAGCATAGCTCAGAATAGATTTGATCTAGGGAAAATGTGATTATAAATATCTGAGTTCATATTACATTAGCAGTATTCTTGCCAAAATCTTAACAACATCAGAGCTAGTGACAGTTCAGATCAGCTCTGAAACTAGAAGGTCCACATGTAAGAGTACTGAGGGTTTCCCTCAGGTGAAAGCATGAGATGCGAAAAAAATTCCATTTAATTTGCTCTCAGTCTCACTGATGTCTGGGAGAACAATTGAGATATTAAAGAGATTTTTCTTTCATTTTGTTGCTCTCTCAAAAGAAGTCCAAAATAGGCCCTCACACCTGAAAATCAGAATGTATCTGCCAGTAATAAAGGAAATGGTTTATAAACATATTCTTTCAATATAATGCACAACAAAAGACATGTTTCTAAATATAGACTTTATTTTGCTGATACACTTATATTATTAAACCCCCAAGAGATGACCGACCATTTAGCGCTTCTGCTTTTTTGGAAGGTATCTTTAAATCTGACATTACTCTTCAAATCTCATTTTGCCTCCAGAACTCAAAGCTATTCAAGAGACCATTAAGATATCTAAAATAGGATTGGGTGGAGATATGTAACCTCTGGGATAAATCCAGTTTTCCAAAGAGAGCCTAAAGTGGAAAGAAAACTTTCACTTTGTTTGGATAATCTTCAACTGACACTTTATTATGTGTGAAGGTGCCAGTGATGTCTATATTCATGTAGCACTGAATTTATTAAAATATCTTAGATACTGTATGTGGCTTCTGTTGGGCAATACATTTTGCCTATTTATACCTAGTACAGTAGCTTTATGGTTTGAGTGTATATGCCTGTAGTATAGATACTAGTTTGCTAAGCACAATTTTGCTTCTTTTATCAATACGTTGCTAGACCGTAATTTCAAATGCTTGTTCATTGGCTTAGACATGAGTGCACAATGTCAGGGTGGATGTAAAGGTGAATAAAATATCTGTAAATTAATCTAGGGGGGACACAAGCCAATGAAAACAACCCATTTCAGAGGTTGATGTCATAGGGCTGATGTGGTCAGCCGACCAGTGTTTAAATGGCCAATGGAGAGGTTGTGATTGGCTTTTTTGTAGCATCAATGATCAAAATAATATATTTGCCACCTCTACAGTAAAGCAGAAGGTAATGATATTATTAAGTGCTCTCATTGAAAGAAACAAGCATCCAGGTGGCTCTGTTCCAAGTTTAACATTAAACTTGCCAAACCCTAAACCAAGCCATAACATTAATAGAACATGTAAAATTATCAAAGACCAAATATTAAACATCTGCCGAAGTGATGTGCCGAAGTGATATTGGCCATACAAACCTTTCACCCTACAAGACAGACATTTATTCGATCACAGTCTTGGCGTGTCCTGTAACCCGACCAGTCAACACTCAACACATTCAATATAATACTAAGCAGACGTCAACACTATTCATAAAATAGCTTGTTTTCTCCTGTGTTGGATGACGTGACAGTAAGACAGTCATTGGGTATTTACTCAAGGCTGTGAGGCCATTGTTGTCCCTCAGCCTTACCCTAAGGTCACAGGCATTGGCTTAATTAAAACTGACACACTGAAACCTCATCCCCACAGCTGGTTCAACAAACCTGTCATAATACAATAGCGCTCATACAGGTTTAAGATATATAGAGCTAATTAACCATTTCCTTGATCTGGGAACATAGGAGAGCATAGGTTTGAGCTGGTTGGCAGTTATATCTAGAAATAATATGTGAAATAAAAAAATGTACGATACACCATAGGTAAAATTTCTATGATATAAATTAACATTATAACATGGGTAGTTCCAGCCCTGGATGCGGATTGGACAAAAACTGTAACTATATTCATAATATAAGCTTAAGTATACAATATAATAATCTAATATAGAAATATATAAATTAAGTGTATATGTATATATGTATGCTTTAAAATATTACAATATCACATACAATATATTAAGAGTATTGCATGAAGCCAGTGAGTTCAACATTGTGTGCATTTATGTTATACATGATCTGTGAGTGTAAGAAAAATATGACAAGAAACATTTAAAAAAAATAAATGCTTGGCTTGTTTTCCTGTGCAAAATTGGTTGTCCCTTGCAGTTGCCTGCTTAAATGCATATTAAAAGTAATAAGTATAAGTGTAATACTGGGCTACATTCAAAGGCTAAATTCTTCCTACTGGTCCACAAAATGTCAAACTTTCAAATAAATATCAGCATGACACTAAAGTTTTGTGTTTCTGTGGTTTTTTTTTTACCTCTCCGATTGCAGACACAGTTTAATTAAGATTGGATGTATTAAGAGGACTCCCCCATGCAAGCAATCATTATAATTGTGTGTTACTGGCCTTGAAACTTGTTTAGGCAAAGATCTTGGCTTTATTACAATATTTTTCACAAGTCTTTCAAGCAAAGACTGTGTTGATGACGTGCTTTCACCCTACACGACTCTTTTGAGAGCATTCTAATGCTTGTTAATGAGAGCGTCCCACTTTCATTTGAACACAGCTTTCATTAGTTAAATGCCTGCTCCTTGGGGGATGCAAGATTTTAATTATCAAGAGGCCGTTCATAATTCTGACCGCTTTGAGAAGCATGCTTGGAATATTTTCAATGGCGGGCTTCATTTGTGTTGTTTTCATTCTTGCTGTTTGTGAGGAATTCAACTTCTCAAAAATTAATTTGAGCGAGCAGCTTTCAAGGCTAAGCTTAGTGGTTAAATATATATAAATGAAGATCGCACATTAAAATTAGACCACATGTTGCCTTTGATACAGAATTTGAATAAGTTGCTCCTACTGCGGCTATTCAAACTTATAGTAAATAACAAAGAGACCATGCACACTCAGAATTATATTAGATAGATAGACAGACAGTATTTTATAGTATATATTTTATAGTATGTATTTTATTATTTTATTATTATTGATATTTATTATGTATTGTTTTACAAAATTGTATTTATTACAATCTTAATCTTCATTCATAGCTCAAAAGAAATGTGCATGTGTTCAAACCATGCATGTCTTTTCATCAATCAATTTGCTAGCAACACAACATACTTATCATGCTCAACTAGGAGTAGCATTAGCTCATTTTGTTTCACTGTTGAGTTGCTCCATGTCTTCAGGCACTGGCTGGAAAATTACTTCTAGCTGTTAGCTCCTAATGCTAATTGTTTGTATTAAACAGTGTCTGACAGGAGAGGAAGTGCGGAGAGGCGCTGCAAGCAGCGACAGGTCGTGTTAGCGCGGTGACAGTTGACTGGGCAGCCTGGAGCAAAGTTGGAGAAAGACTCTAATCTGCCCTGCCTGTACCTCTTGTAGCTCATGACACCTCCAAGCTCTCTTACACAGAACAAACCTTTCTCTGAGAAAACCCACTGTATTTACATACTAATATTACAACCACACCACTAACGTGACAATATTAAATAACCATATGACTTCTGCTCTAAAAAAGTACAGTCCCTTCAGACACAAAAACAGACACAATTCCTTTTGTTCTGTTGTTGTTTTCATTTAATGTAGCATAGTCAGTGTTTCCACAAAAAGCCATAGTTGCTATAAATATTGATGTGATAAAAAATTAAAATTAGGGAAGTACAGTGTGCTGTACATGTGCTTATCATATATTGTTTTATTTTTTATTCCTTCTATTATATTTCAACAGCAAATACCACGTTACCACAGTTTAGGTGTTAGAAAAATTATGATTATCATAGTAAAGCTTTATTTAAAAATTCCTTACAATAACCTGTTTTCATTCATTGATCGTTATTGAAAGCGGTTCAAACGGAAGCAAGTGAAGGTGAAGAAACCAACATGCCACAGCTGCATGCAGGAATAAAACATTAGTAAATCAGTGCTGAGGAGAAAGGAAATCTCTTAAGTGATTTTCTGGACTGTTACACATGCTGTGTAGAGGGTATTGCCTGATTCCCAGAGGTAGTTAGGAGTGCTTCAGGCTAGTTTAGGTTTCATCTTAAGGAGCTGGATACGCGAGTCTGCAAATGTTTGTTTGACTGTTTGTCTGAAGGGAAATAGAAGCTGCTTGAAGGAATTACAGCAAATCAAACAATAATTAGCTTTATATGGCTTTAGTTTTACAAGTGTAACTATTTAAGCACTGGTAAGGAGATCAATGAGGAACATATGGAATATGAAGGTTAGCCTTTTGCAGCCTGCTTTAAGTGTGTCTACAGTAGCTCCAGGCTGAGATGAGAGGAGAACAGAATAGCAGCCACTGACCCTCTCAGGCCTCTTGCCCCAGCAGATGGAGGAGAAGGCAGAACGGGCACACAGTGTTGGCACTGCCCTTTCTGGCACCACTGGAAAGTGCCAAAGCAAAAGCAGAAAGCCAAGATGTGTATTCTTTGTCTGTCTTCATAAACAATCTCCCCACACCCATTGGGCGACGGTTTTTTCCCTCACGCCAGTATTTTTCAGTCAAAGGCAAAAATGTTTGGGAAGAACTAAATGGGATATTTTTTTATTTAAACAAAAACTGTTGAAAATGTTTATGGTGAGAGGCTAGACTTACTAAAGGCCAGCGAATATTTGCTTTTGGAATATGCACTGTAAAATAGATTTTATATGGTTACTGGTTTTAAGTCAAAAATACAATTCCATATGGCTAAATGAACTTTTGGATACACCAACAACAATTAATTTTTATGTGCCAAATCGAGTACAAATAGCTTCAGAATGTAACAACAGCCTGTACGGTGTGCTTATTCGATATTTTGTTGCATTTTGTTGTGGATGTCAAACAATCATTAAATCACAGTGTTAAATATATGCTCACCATCTAAATAAACACTCATAATGCGTAATTATCGAATTAGTACGTCTCAGTTGACTCATTATCGTCAAGTTTCTCAATCCCGCCACTGTTTTTGAACATATGCAACACATATGCCGAACAATCGCATTGCAGCTCCCTCTGAAACATAGCTGTACTTTACAGCAAAACCACAGTAGCACTGCAAGAAAGAAAGAGATGGGAAGGCAGACAGAAGAGTGTTTTTTTCAGACTCCTTTGGAAGGAAATCGTTGCCAGGCCACCTGTCTCCGAGTATGCCAGCTGTACATTTGCGCTGAGGAGTGTCACAAGCGCGCCACGCTTCCAGCAGCACATTAGCTGAAGTTGGCACTTCTTCTTCATGTGAAGGAAGAAGTGGTGAGAATCAGATGGGTACATTTTGCCTGGGGTTACGGAGGGGAGGGGGGCGAAGGTTGAGTGGCTGTTGGGTTTTTCTTCGTTTTTCCACTCTTTTGGGTTTGGGGTTCAAGAGAACCCGTGCCAGTGGATAGCAAGAGACACCTGGTGTTGCCTTCGAGCTGTAGTTAAGTAGAAAAGGAGCAGGAGAGCTTGGAAAGAGGAGTGGTTGTTTCGTATGCCTTACCTCGGCTACCTCCACCTTCTCTGAGAAGCATCCAGACCATGAAATGGTGCCCAAAACTTCACACGTCAACTCATACACGCATCCAGGAATTTAATGCGAAAAGCCGAGCAAAGATGGCGCTACGGGAGTCCAGTTAATACAGCTTTAACATGCGGGACATAAATGGCTAGATTTCAGTAAAGTTTTTCTGAAAGTTTCTGAAGAAACTTAGCTTTTTTTAGTTATTTATATTCTTTGTCTTTCGGTTGGACCAAACAGCTACTTTTGGAAGCTTTGTTGTGAGATAAAGAAAATTTGAAAGATTAAGACTAAATGATGTGTAGTGTTACTAAAATCTTTTAAGAGTTAAGATTAAAAGGAAATTTGTCTGCTCTTTGCAACTTTTTGTCTTCTTTGGTCTTCTTTATCATTCCTCTGTAAGGCCATTACACTGCACTGACAAATTAACAGCAATCAGCTCTCCTCCCCAAGGAATCTGAGTAGTCAAGATAATTGCAGCAACATTTGCCAACAACTCTGACACAACCTGACATTTCCAGGAAAGGTAAATGGCTAAGGCGCGTCTCTAGAAAGGAGAGATGAGCTGATGAAAAGCCATTATGGACATAATAATTGACTAAATGGCCATCAAAGTTAAGAGTAAGATGGATGGCAGTGGATATTGACAAAACAAATGTTGGCGGACCTTTTTAACACGTGCACAAGTGTGCGATTCATAATTGCTCTGTAAAACTGAAATAATGAGTTAATTCATTTTGGTTGATATTTACGTAATACATCAGTTTACATAATTTACGTTACATAAATAACGTTTACGTTACATAAATAACTGTATCTTGTCAAGACAGTTAATTAGCTCACAATAATAATGATAATTATGCCTCTTTGCACTATATACCAGGACACGTTTAATAAACTTTAAATATGTCACTGACTGTTATACTCTTACTTTTAAGCTGTACTCTTAGTTTAAAAGTATTTTATATCTATATAGTGTATGTGTATAGTAAGATTACCTTGATATGTGTACGTTTTTAAATGTGTAGCACCGTAGTCCTCTGAGGCACAACATTTACTTCTTTGTACGCCTCCGCATATAGTGGAAAGACCATAAAGAGACGTCATATACTGTAAATAAAAAACAGTGACTTATTAAATTTCCTTTTAGCATGCACTCTATGACATTTAAATTTCTCAATACCACCAGGTCACCCAAATGTACTTTTAAAACCAGTATTTCCAATCATTTTCTGAAATTCACTGACAAATAACACAAAATTCCATTTTGAAACGAAAATAACACAGGAAAGAAGTGTGAAAACATTTTGCTGAAATAATATTGATTGTAGCTGCACTGTGGGAGACATGACCATCAAATACAACAGACAAAATTTGCGTTCTGTACTGGAGAGCAATATGAACTGTAATACAACTGGTTCTCATAAAATACAATTTTCCCACCCTCCATAGTTCCTCCAACACCTGAAAACAAGATGTACAGTGCTGTTATCTGCTCAGTGAGTGAACAGATGTGTTTGCTGAAGCTCTTCATATTCCATGAGGCAACAGGAAACACTGTAATGACAAAGTGTGTTGTTATAGCCTGGTTTTCCTTCAAATAAACACAGACAAAACAGGTTGATGGGAATTTAGATTTTCTCTCTCTTTATCTGTCTCACTGTGTCTCTCTACCTCTCTTTCTTTTAGATTTCTTACCTAAACAATTCAAGCTTGAATATTGCAAATGGTTATCCATGTTGTATTTTCTTTGCTCAACATTTTCTTTTAAAATATTTGTAAATATTCTTTTTGTACATTTCTAAGTGTCATAGTTTTCATGTTGAAATAGTTGAAAAAGATTTGTTGCCACCATTTGTGTGACCTACCTAAGCAAATTAATTTCTGCAGAACTGACAAGAAACTAAAAGAAACACTTCTAAAGAATTTTGAATAAGTTCCTCATCTTGTCTGTTATCAAATGCCACAATCTAACTGCTAAAACAGAAGTAGCCTTTTTATTACCAAAACAAGGCTTTCATTTTGCTAACCCCCCTTCACCATCACCACCTCACTTTACCATCACCCTCTTTTGTTTCGTTCTCTCTTTTTCTCAGCCACCCTCATTTCCTCACATCCTCTCCCTGCATTTCGTTCTGCAGAGGTGAAATTGAGTCCTGGAGTCTGTCAGGTCTTGTTCGTGCCCACTCAAAGGTGAAAGGACATGCCTCCCCTGGCCCGGTGCCAGTGGGCTCTCCCATCTCGCAGAACCGTTTAGAGAGATAGGACGGACAGTGAGAGTGACAAGGAGGTCAGCTCCACAGCTTCCGGGGAGAGCAGATGGCCCTCGGTGTGGGCTTTTTTGTCCATCATTGTTTTCCTTTGCTTCGTTTTTTTTCCAGGGGAATGTGTTGAGAACACAATGGCCTGGAGTGAGTGAGTCGAGCTCCTGGCAGGGAGAAGGCCAGCGCTGAGCTCTGGATGTTTGGTCCGAATCCCCTTTACCTAAGGGAGGGACTAACAGTTCTCCTCCAGCCAAGGTTACTAAAGACCCATCCAGCCATTGCGCTGTTTAACCTGAAGAGAAAATAACGACCTGGCTTACCCTGCAACATTCAAGGGTATCTTGTCCTGAAATGGGTTTTAACATATATTTAAAATCTGTGTTTGCATATTTAAAAAAAAATATGCATTTGCCATTTACTCAATTTACTTGAACTAATGAGCTAACGGAACACAATTTTTCAACTTAATTTAATTGTGTGTGATCTATTTAAATTTACTTAATAAAAATACATTTTATTGGTGTTAACGTAGCATTGCTGAAACTGGACAGGGGATTTCCAATTTCCAGCATGTTTTGCATAGGACTAGATGAGAAAAGTAAACAGTTTGCCTTTTTGAAGCAAGGTTTCTGAAAAGTTTCTGTTATTCTGGAGTTGAGGATGTGTACTTGAATATGTTTGTGACCTGTGTCAATTATGTGAGGCCGAAAAAGGAGTTGTATGTTGTTTAAACAAAATAAATAAATAAAAGCAATTACACTGTGGCCATTCTTTTTCCTCTTTTATTTTCAACGAACACCATACATTACTAGTGATAAAAATTACAGTGAACATGAATTCACAAAGTAGGACATTTCTGGATTTTTGGAATATCATCCTGGAAATAACATCATCCAAAATAAGAAATTCTCTCTGTGACTCCTTGCGGGGTTCTCAACTAAAGCATATCAGAATTAAAATTACTGTTTAATGTTTATTTTTATAGCCTTTACCCAGAGTTACATGGATTGCATGTGATGTAATCTGTAATTTATTACCTTGTTTAATATATGCTCCTAATATTTTTTATGATAGTTGTGAGTTGTGCTCATACCATCTGACACAAGAAGACAGGTGCAGTCATAGCACACTTCCCAGGAAACTGCTGGGTGTGTCTTTCACCCAATGTGACATCTGCTGACTGTGTTAAACTATAAAATAACAAACAACCACTATAACAGCGTCTACAAATAATACAGCCCAAGGCAATTTTAAGACACAAAAGTGTATGTGTCATGTTTAAAGAGCACTTTATTCTCTTTTAAATTTTAAAGATTATAAGAGGCAATAAAAAGTCTACATATGCACTAAGCCATGGCTGAAACTTTGAGCAGGCCACAAACCCTCAGGCAATTTAGCACAGAACACGCAGAAAGTCGTTTGCCTTTGTCAGGAACAACAGACTGTGGCGTTTGCATTTTAAAGGAAGTTGTAGATAATTGAAACAGGGAAATTTGAGAAGTGTCCACGAGTTGCTTTTGTGATGACGGTTTAGTTCTTCTCCTTTCATGCCTGAAGAAGTTCCCTTTTAAAAGAGTAGTTGCTCTTTTAAGATTATGAAGAATAAGAACCAGCTCACTTCTCTGAGAAGTATTATCAGTCTGATATGTGCTTCTCCAAATGTGACCCTCAAACTACAGCGGAACTTAACCTTACTGCTCGCATTGGCAAGAGAGTTTAAAGAACAGTCACATTCCTGTGAGACTTCTCTGATGAGAACCAATAGTGTCAATTAAATGAAAGGCTCCTTTTTGCAATATTATATCTGGTGTAAGGCGTTTGTGGCTTAACATTCTCAAATTATACGCATGCAGAAAACTTTTAAGGGATCATTGATTAACGAAATATGAATCTGGTGTTGCTGTTGAAGTATTATTGTCAATATGTAAAATTATACTTTCGTTTTTCTATTGATTTTATTGATTGATCCTATTTTCTATAGGTATTGTTAGCATATCTTTTGAGAATTAGCATTAATCAACACTTAATACCATAGAGCAATGATAAGGGGACAGCATCATAAAAGAAATAATCTGTGTTTGATCACAGATTGATCACATATGTATAAACTTATACAAACTCAGGTCAGTGTGCCACATCTGGGACTGTGCATTTGCATTGAATTTAAGTATAAAATGTTGCCCCCATTTTAATTTGAGTAAACACATTTTCAAACTTCAAACCTGAAGTAAAAAACAATGTGGGGTCATGCATCTGTTTTTGTAAGGGCATCAATGGAGGTTATAGCTTGTGTGACACTCTAGGCATGACTTAGAAAAACATGTTTTTCAACTACTGTGTTGTTAATTTAAATGTAATATATTGTTTTTAATTAAGTGAGCTTGACAGCCAGTATATTTCACAGAAGAAACAGTCAAACACATTTCAAACACATGGGTTAGTACTGTAAATTATGACTTAGAAGCAAAATGAATTACAACTCAATTTGACTAACCAAATTTATTTGAATACATGACTGACTCTCTTCAGTCAATGTTTATTTTACACGCAATAATAGCGGCAATTAATTTTCAGACAAACTATATTTTTGGGGGGGAACTGCAAGCACTACAAGGTACATTGCTCAAAATCTGAAGGGCCACCTTAAGTGGGCACAGCACTTCTGATGGGAAAGACTTAGAATGGATGGGAACAACCTCCATATCTTGTTAGAGAGAGAGAAAGAGATTGTAGGAATGAAACCGTATCCTTCAACAGGGGCTCAGGTGTGGCCAAATATCCCCAGTGCTGCTGCTTCCTTATGCAGGCACCCTTCATTAAACACTCTCTTTGAAACTTGAGGCCAATTCACCTCCAGACGCATGAATTTCACTCTTCTTCCTTTGCTGCCATCAGACTCAGGAGTGTGTGTGTGTGTTTGTCCATGTACCCCTTCAGCCCCATCAGTAAAGCTCAAATAACTCTCCATCAGCACCAGAAATATGTGACTTCTTTAACCCATATTAAATTTGTATGAAATATCAAGTAAAACCTGTCGTTTTTGTTTATGAGAAGACCATAAGGATCATGGAAAAATCTGGACTTAGTTGTTTACATTTCAAGTGTTTTGATATAATTAATAATTGCTGTATATATATACTGTATATGTACATTTATGTGCTGTATATATTCTGCTATGAGACTGCACAGCATCATTGTTTTTTACAAAATAAAAACATTAATCATGATTAGTTATAGCAATCTTTTGAAAGTCCTTATATTTTACACCTAGTTTTTTAGCTTTAACAAAGCTATCAAAATTATGACAAGTACTATGTATAGCCTGCTTACAGTAATAACTGTAGTACCCCCTAGGGTGCACATACCCCTGACTGAGAATAACTAAGTTATGTGTGCATTACACACACATTTCTTTAAGGTACAAACAGGAATACACCGTGATGCATTCATTCATAATATCACCTTTCCTTTTATATGTGTGCCCTGGTTAGAACCTGTCTCCCGGGTCACCATGTGAAGATAAGTGGACAGTCAGTCAAACAAAAGAAACATGAATTCTGAATACATATTCACACAAAAGGCAAGTCACAGAAGTGAGACACACACTCATCCCACGCTCGCCCCTCGCCGAAACACAAAAGAGCCCACCAGAGTGTTTGATGGCGAGTGAAAGAATGAAAAATTGTCTCTGCGGTCCTGTGTGTCTCTTGTGTCGCTAAAAAGTTGTTTGTGTTTTTATTAAAAGCATGTTGTTGCCACTGGTTGTTATTTTAAGACACAGGGCAAAAAAGAGGGGCTTGTTTTTGGCAGGAACCCGCAAAGGCTGTCAGCACAAATGGAATCTTTTATCTTTATTGTGCTCAGAAAAACACCAGACAACGTCCAAAATGAGAGATTGTTGATGAGGTGGTAAGTGCCACGGCTGGGGGCACGCAGGTGGGGGTAAATCTGCTAACTGCACCCCAGAGGGCTGGGCTGGGGAGGGGACACCCTGATGAAACAGAAGCTGATGACCTTATAACCTCAACTAAAGGGCAGGAGATCACAATACCACCCAGCTGCACTGGAGAGACTGTAATGGAAATAAAAAAAATACAATTAAATGAAGATTTAATTAATGCAAAATCTGGTACTTAATGAGACACTGAAATCAGGTCTAATAAACCCTTGCATCCTCTAGGGAGTGATACACACATATTGTATTTACATTATCCCACACACATACACACGTGCGCCCACACACACACTGTGCATGTCAATGGAAGTCACACTTATTTTTATGCAGAATTTAAAAAAATTTTTGTATATGACTTCAGAGCCGTAAACACCATAGATATTGAGGTTAACATGTTCTCCTAAATATTAAGAGTGTTGATCAGTCAATATGACAGATTCCTAAACCCTCCAACTGCACTTCTAACAAAACACTGGACTGACAACGTTTTCTGTAAAGCAGCTTTTAAATGATATGTATTGTGAAAGTGCTATACAAATAAATATGAATTGAATTAAACCTCATTTAATTTGACATTTAATAGTACAAAGCAGCCTCTCAAATAAATTAAGGGTCCTAAAAAAAGTACATGTGAAATCATATGAGCACTTTAAAAGCTGTATGTCAACACTGAATACTGTATGTTACCTTGTTTTTAATGTTATCAGTGTATCAGATGCTTTTTCAAAGACTTTGTTTTACATTTAGAAACAACGTGATCTGTCTTGTTCTCTTCTTGCCAAACTGCATCCTACTGCAGGGAGTGATAATGTCCTCTATGCCACTGTTTGCTTTTTTGATAGAGTGGATCAGAGCATGTGAAGCAGGACATCAAACACAGAGAGATAATCACACATGCACACACACACTGTCAGATCCATCGATCCACATTGCCAAGCTCAAGAGAACGACATATTCTATTTAAATGCTGTTGTTTGGAAAAGTTTGTGTCACTGTCTCTTTAAGAAGAATGTAAAAAAATAACATATTCTTATGACTTAAATTAACATTCCTCTGCTGGTCTGATTAGTAGAAGGGCAGGTAAAAAAGTTAAAAGGTGAAAACAGGTAGGAACCCATGGTCTCTGTTTGACATTGGCATTTACTGGTGGTTTAAAACCGTGTCTTGTTTTGACAGATAGGAGCAAAATTAGCACTTGACCTATCTGATGTGACATTCCAACACACCCTTTCCCTTACGCACTGCACAAACGTTTTATGAGGGTGGTATCATACTCTCTCCGCAGGGTTTCATTTCTAAAAGAAAAGAGAGGATGAGAGAAGAGATGAGAGAGGAGGTAGAGTAGATCGGCTGAGGCGTGTGGGTGTTTTGCTTCAACACACGCAGCACATGTCTCCCCCTGCTGATGAAGAAACGCCATTGACAAGAATCACGAAAGACGACGACGAAGTCTTGCAAAAACGTTTAATTTAGAGAAAGTAACACAAATAGTTCTCACCAATGGAACCGTCCTAAAGTATCCTACGGTATCATTTTAGTGTCATACATTTATTTAAAAGTCATGATAACAAATATGGTCAAACACAACAATTGCTTTAATTGTTGTTCATTAAAACAGTATATAATAAACCAATTTGCCTCACCCTGGACACAGAAATCTGATTTAAGTGAAGATATTGAAAAGAATTCTCTCTAGATTTCTTTCATATCATATTTTAATCCCACCCCACGCCGGTGTTTGACCTACAGGTTAAGGTATAAAAATGAAGTTACCGAAAATATATATAATTAAAATATCATGCACCATGAATACTGTGGGTATATACTCAAAGCATTACATTGTAGTTTTTAATATATGAAATTGGTGACAACTTTGATGTTCTGTGTTATACACGGAAACCATGTGACAGCATTACTGTATGTTTATTGAAAAGTTTCATAATGCTGTGAATGCTTGTCATTTGTTTGAGATGTGATATCTAGCTGTAGTTTTTCATGTGCTTTGCGGGAGATTATGACCTAACTGCTGGTCCAGCCTTGTGGTACTTTTCCCCCTTGACCTCAAATGCCTTAGTAAGACTCTACCATATGTCTGAGTGTCTTTATTACATGCTCGCACTATTTCAACATGCTTTACAGCTTAAGGCTGGCCATATTTTTTAAATGGTGCTTTCAATTTAATAAAATGGCATACGTTTAGCTGTCATAGCAATCTCCTTAGCTCAACTTGAAGATTTTTGTAAGCATCTCTGACCACCAAAACAAAGTCATTTCATCACTGCAAGCAATTCCAAAAGTGCTTCTTTTAGATGATTGGAAAATCCATTGTCTCTGTGTCTCATGATTAAAACAGTTTTAGTGAAATTAGGACAATGTAGACTTGCCCTCTCTCTAAGATTCTTCTTCATTTTACCGAGAAATTTGATCAAAGAAAAAGCACAGGCGGAGGATTTGAAAAATCTGAGTGACAATATTCATTTGCCGAGATGATCAGTGAATACCTCACCTGATTTAGATAAAGTGAACAACATGTAATCTGTTCTGGGTCCAGGGTGACTGTCTTAGCAAGCAACATTAGTAACCCGATTAGAAAAACAACAGGGGAAGTGTGTACTGCACGTTTGAGGAAGTTTATAAACAGAAGTGTGAGAGTAAGGGCCACAAATGAGGTCTCTTTAATATCTCCGTTGTTTCTCCTGCTCCAGTGACATTAAATTGTTGAAAAAATAATCAATTATTTTAATAATCAATTTGTTGCACTATACTTCTAATGTATGTCTCAATTGTGTTATTTCTCCCAAAGGAATTTTAAGAAACATCTGACAAAGTCTCCTCAGATTTTTCTCCTAAAAAACTCAATAACCCACTATGTGAGTTTCACATGACTGCACAGATTTTAACGCCTGTAATCAAAACTTCAAGATTGAAAAATAGTTTTAAAATTTACATAATAAACACGGGACACTTATACAGTGTCTATTGTTTTTTTATTTATCCAAAGAATTTTGATATTCAGATTATTGTCTTGACAAACACTCCCATTTGCAATGAAAGCAAGATAGTTTAATATCAGCTCAAACATTTCTCATCAAGTTTTTCTAAACTTTTGCTATTCACATTTTAATACATTTACAACACTATACTCTTAATGTCTCATATGTGTCTAATTTTACTTCCCCCCGAGAATTTTAAAAGCATAATCTAAACCATCAGAGAACGTCTATAGCCTATTTAAAATCATGTGCTCAAGACTCTATTAAGTGTCCTGAGCTATGAAAAAGCAGCGTTTCATTCGTGTAGAGAACAGAGTGTGTGTTCAGTAGGAAACATGCGGCTTTATTATTTAGTGGGACAGAGGGAGTTCGCAGGCTTGAGGAGCGCGCGTGTGTTCACAGGACAGGAGGAGAGGTGCGCGCGGAGGGGTGAGTGTCTCAGGTGCGAGTCAGGAGTTTCAGCTCAGCGGCTCTCTGATCAGCCAACAAGCACATCACGCCGCGTTAGCACTGGGTAGGTGAACAGACTGTCGCATCGTGTAAAGGAACGGACATTGTTTCCTGTGGCTCTAATGCCAGAACTGAGTGGGGTGCAGGAGAGTGTGAGAGAGAGAGGCAGTAAGATAGATGGATGGAGAGAGAGAGCGCGTGCAGACAGATGGAAATTACCCTGGCAAGGTATCAGAGAGAAGCGGCAACAAAGACCTTTGTTTAGTTGCTTTAGAATCCCATGTTTTTCGCAACCCATAAGATGACGGACATGCATATTCATTCGCTTATTTGCATGCAAACTTCTGGTCGGACCCAGATTAGCATTGCATTTTTAAAATGCTGTTTCATGTTGCGAGTAAAGAAGTGAGATACCTTAGGCAGTCTCGTAAATCTTTTCAATTAAACACGCAACAAATGTTCTTAAATTTCTTTTCGGCAATAACGTTTCTTGCGTTGCGTTTGAACGGCTTTTATGAATAAGTGTGGATAAGGGCAATCCTAACTAATATGAATATATGAATGCAGCGGTTGTCACATCAGAAAAACGATGTCACGCTATTTACTATAAAACAACGCGAGATTTCTTGCCTCCAGGGTTGTAATGTAAAGGCAGGCCCGGTGTACATGGCAAAACACAACAAGCTATTTCACACTACCAATTAGCAAATGTAACATGCTGGCTCTCAAAGCCCCATTAAAATCGCCTGTGGCGTAGGGTACGTCCTCCGTTTTAATAGCTTATGAAACCCTTTCTGTTTCAGTAGAATTAG
>JAZGTJ010011798.1:0-16534 GCA_036877575.1 Botia almorhae
GAAATTGACCTCCGATTAGACCACGACGATTATAATATAAACCGAATTGTAAAAATAATCTAAAAATAAATACTAATAATAAAATGTATTTATTGCAAATAAATGTATTTATTGCAAATTGCATTAACTTGTCAATTGCATAAACTTGTCATAAGATACTGCGCGCTGCGGCTGACTTAAGCTCCGCCCACCGACGCCATCTTGTTTTCACGATTTCCCGCCCTAGATAAGATAACAGCTGACTTAGATAACAGCTTCTACGGTGCCGGAATTATAAGGACATGGTTCTGTCCTCATAAACCCAAATGTCCCTGTAATGCTTGTGCGTATTCAGGTCAAAAGTAGTAGAACTCAGTCCTTGTAAACCACAAAAACCAACACACACACGCACGCACAGAGAGAGTGGTGGGCAGCACGTTACTGTGCCCACTCAAGGGCACTTCTGTTGCAACCCCCCAGTGCTGGAATCGAACAAGCAACCTTCTGATTACTAGCCCAACTCACAAACCAGTAGGCCACAACTTTTGACTGAAGTGACAGGGTTAGTTTTGCCTATGGTCACCAGTCTTGGTACATGTATTGTTCTCATCAAGCCAGACAACTTTGACAACTACATTCATTAGCTCTGCCCAACATGAAGTCGGCCATTTTGGATTGTATGTGGATTTTTTAAGGGGACAGGACAACTGCACCACTGGGCCATGTACCATAAAATCTTGGATGTTCCAACATGACAATGACCCAAAACAAACAGCCAAGACCACAAAGGAGTGGCTCAAGAAGAAGCACATTAAGGTCCTGGAGTGGCCTAGCCAGTCTCCAGACCTTAATCCCATAGAAAATCTGTGGAGGGTTCGAGTTGACATCTGTGATTGCCAACAAGGGTTTTGCCTCTAAGTACTAAGTCATGTTTTGCAAAGGAGTCAAATACTTATTTCACTCATCAAAATGCAGATTAATTTATAACATTTTTAAAAGCGTTTTATTTGGATTTTTTTGGTTATTCTGTCTCTCACTGTTAAAATAAACCATTTTAACCACTGTTAAAAAAAATCATTATAGACTGATAATTTCTTTGTCAGTGGGCAAACGTACAAAATCAGCAGGGGATCAAATGTTTTTCCTCACTGTATTTACATAATATTACTCATGCTATATGTATTTTGTTCTGTGTTTTGTTTGTATATATCTGTGCTCATTTAAATGAATGTCACTATTAATCAAGATCACATTTCTACTGGCCACCTTCTACAATCCTTTAAGAACTCTCAGTATAAGAATGCTGAACTAGAAGTAGTTCTCAGCAGACATCTAAGCTTGTGCCAGGCTAGTCTTTATTTTCACCAAAGACCTCTGCATCAAACTGGTTTCTCTCTCATCAATACAACATCCAGCGAAGATCAACTCAAGCCGCAACTAACCCTATCAGGACACTTCAATGAGGCAAGATATGCAAGTATCATACTTGGTCTTAGTAATCAAAGCATTAACTATCATTAGCCCTTTAATTTCTATCACTGAGGTGTGTTGGAATGCGTGAGTTAAAAATTTTCAGACAGACCGTGAATTTTTTTAATGCGACCATTATTTTGCAATGAATCATGTTCCAGTTAACATGGAGACGCAGTAAGCTTGCCGCGTGACGTGACAGTGATGTGCTGCAGCTTATATAAATATGTATATTTCATACAAAATATTTATAAAACTTTTAAATACATGGTTAAATTAAAGATTACGATCTTTCCAAATTATATTTTCTGACTGTTAAATATGTGCAAACTGGGGATAGATGTAAAAAAAAAACGTATTGACATTAAATGAGTTATAAACTTGTTCATAAATAATTACATCTTCGGTGGAGAATGCAATTTGTGAACAAAACTCAATATTAATCAATCTACATTTATTACATTTATTATTTTTTAAACATCTCATATTGCCATGGCAATGATATTCAAGATATCACAAATCCTTTTAGAAATGTATATGTATAGCCATGTCTCTATATTATACAGACCAACTAACTTGGCTAAATATAAGTTAACTATTTTGAAGTTTGTCTTAAGTGACACACTTCCTGTTGCCAGTTGGTGGCGTTATGACTGTGACTAACAATAGTCATATATGACATCAGCCCAACACAATAATTACACAATAATATTTGCCAAGTGTGATCGTTCAATGCGTGCTGTAGATATTAGACACTTCCTGTTTCCCCATACAATTACCGCCTTGCCATCAATTTACGCCATCTCCCTTCACAACTTTGAATCTTAAATGCCTTGGCATAATGCTCACCAAGTTTACAGCATGTGTTTTGTTTTTAGAAAATCCAAAATGGCTGACTTCCTGTTGGACGGGGCTAAGGGGTGTCAGGGCGAAAGTTGTTTGGGTCGACATGACCGATACAATTACAAAGTTTTATACAGGTGCATGCAAGTATGAATTATGCATTGATTTTTATCTTTTTGCATAATCATGATTATACCATGGGAAGCTATCGAGCCCCCCTGCCCCCTCCGGGAACTGTTACAGTATACATGTGTATAACATATTTATGTATATACAACATACTAAATGATTATTTTTTGTTAATTAAAAAAATTAGTTATATAGAATATACAGTTTGAGTATAAAAACATTATATAAAAAGAGTCCTCATAAACCACATATGCCAACATTTTGTGTGTGTGTGTCTTCCTTTTCAAATGCCCTTAATTGGCCAGGACTGCTGTGTTGTGTATAATGTGGAGAAATCCAGAATATGCATTGTGATAAATTTTTTGGTATAAAAAGCCAGACCCACCACTATATAAAATTTTTTTCTTTGTAATGTTTGTCAAATAGCAATTAACTGTATACTTAGTTAAAAAATATTCAGTACAAGCACACATTTCTCCCAACGACGAGTGTACAGTGGGTGGCGGTAGTCCGATGGAATTCCCGGAGCAGAACTGACACAGAAGAAGAGAGTTTACGGCAGTAGTTATAACAGTTTAGGTGTTGTTGTGTTGCACGGAGCTATGGCAAGACTTGTAAATCTGATTACTGAGTAAACAAAAAAGAACTCAAATACCAGTCACGCTTGTGGGCTTTCTCAAGTGTGTTACAATAATGTAATCTATAATGGGATTTGTTTGGCCTGGTACAATTGTATTAATTTGAAGAAGGACTGAAAAACATGCAGAGAAATAAAGAGTGAATCAAAGCGAAGCAAAAAGTGTAAATGTGCAGCAGAGAAGGCTACGCCTGTATTTACTGTCTACACAGTTTTGTTTACCTTGCAGATGCTGCCAAACCTGCAATTTACACACTACTGAATCACCACATTTGTTCCACAATTGTTTTCTAAAGCTAAACAGTACTAAACAGTGTTTGCCTGTGAAAAATTCACAGCAGTGTCTTTGGGCCCAGCACTACAGGGCTTTTCCTATGGGCCAAAATAATTAGGCTGAACTATAGAGGACAGGATGTGCTATAAATGTGCTTGTAACCACCCAAAAATACCATTAAAATACAATTAATTGGTTTAAATAACAATTGTAGTCTAAGATAAGAGTGATAATTTTGCAAGCACTACTACTAACTAACTGGGACAGACATAAGCAACTTACCTGATATTTGGTGGAGAGGTTGGTTGTCTTTGAACCAGGAGAGCTGCGGTAAGGGTGTTCCCTCCACATCACAATCAATCTGCAGAGACTCGCTCACATTTACCGTTTGATTAGTGGGGTTGTGACGGTATCGAGGTGCCTCCAATGCTGGGATAGAGAGAGAGAGGAAGAGTGAGAGAGTTAGGTAATTTTGGTTAGGTCTTATTAGATAAATAATTGTTAAATCAATATATAATGCCCAGGCTAGTTAATCTGACACTTATGGGCTATTTTAAGAGTTTTGGCAGTTGGTCAATAAGCGTTTGTGCTTGAACGATAAACAGAAGTGTATCAGTTTTAAAGTGCACTGATGGCCTTATATTAGATAATTCATTATTTCATGAATTGTTAATTAAACAGATTTTTGACCATGACTTTTACCTTTGACAGGGATGTACTTGCGGTGACAATGCTTCTCCCCACTGCGGCGATTCTGAACTTCACAAACGTAGTTGCCCTCATCCTGGAGCTGGACATTGAGAATGGTGAGCTCAAGGACCCAGTTGTTGCTAGAGTTTAGAAAGGAGAGTTTCCCCCCCAGAGACTTAGCATATTGGTGCAAACTTTTGCAGTCCAGCTCTGGAGGAACAGCATGTGGGTCCAGACGGTACCACTGCAGGTTCTCATATGTGTAATTATCTGCATTACACTTCAGTTGCACCATATCCTGCTCCAGCGGCTCCTCTGAGGGCTTTATCTCTATACCGAAGCCTTCTGGGATAGCTAAGGCAGGGACAAGCAGTAACAGTGAATTAACACATCTAAAAAAAAATAAAAAAAATAAATCCAGAAATAAAAAAATAACACATTTTTAATTGTCTGAGGAAAATGTGTGTGGTGTCTGTCTGTGCAGAACCGAGAACCGCCACTATGCTAGTGCATCATAGGTGGGTTCCAGAGCATTGCTATGTGGTTGGCATGGTGTTCTTTGTGGTTGCTAGGGTGTTTCTTATTGGCTCAAGCCAAAAGAGACCACCCCCAAATTCCAAAATGGCAATGCAATATGCAAAATGGCAATACAATATGCAAAATGACAATGCAATATTCAAAATGGCAACACAATATTTAAAATGGCAATGTAATTCTGTATTTAAATTTACATTTTCCATCACCTCCACGCGTGCAAAATTTGAATTCAACGATCTTATCAGATCTCCAGCCGCCATGTTTTAAACGATCTAAACGTAACATGCTTCCGCCAATCCCTGCCTTGACGCAATGATTGGTGTAGGGTGGGCATGGTCAGCTCGGAAAGCATTTTCAAAGCCGCATTGAATTTTGCTACAAATATCCCACGGCGTCATGATGAAAATGCAATCGTAAGTGTCCTACCTGTTAGTCTAAATGCATTTAGGACAAATAACATTTAAATGATAATTTTGCTACTGTTTCTGCTTCGACACGTTACACATATCAAATCAATTTGGGTTATACCTTTAATTTTAATTTTGCTACTTATAAAGCATTAAAATAGTATGCACTTTACAACTTAAGACTACTGTTGGAAATGGCAAATGTAAATAATATAATTTAATTTTAAATTTCATTCTGCACCAAATTTTGCACGCGTGGAGGTGATGGAAAATTTAATTAAGTCAATTTAAATACAGAATTACATTGCCATTTTGAATATTGCGTTGCCATTTTGAATATTGCATTGTCATTTTACATATTGTATTGCCATTTTGCATATTGCATTGCAAATTGAATTTTGCTACACATATGCTTTCATACTCATGACTCTGGCATTGCTAATGCCATATTGCCAGTTTACATACAGGAACTGTTGGTGAAACTCACTTGTTACATAGAAATAGATCAAACGTTCATCTTTTCCAACTTTGTTCTCTGCCGTGCACTTGTACATGGTGGACACATTGGCATTTCCAATCACCACACGACCTACAGACTGTGGAAACAACACAAACCACTGAGAGAAATGAAGACATATATACTGGATTAATCTCTGTTTCAACTACCACTTCTATTCCCATGGCCGCACACAGGATATAAACTCACAAGTGTAACACAAACCAGGAAGATTGTGTTAAATGTGAGTTTATTCCCTCTTAGTCCAGAAAGCAACCACTGCAAGATGGGTTTAAATATTTACTAACTGTAACACATTTGCCCCCTCACCACCCCTGGATATTAGATTTTGGATATATGATGGCCCAAAAAACACTTAGGGTTTAAGTTGGAGCACTTGGTTCCAACTGGATTCAGACACTGATTGTAAATGTTCAGGAAATGAAAAAGAAATAAAACAGGAAGCAAAACCTTTTCTTTCCCTTCCACCATCTCAGTTAGAGTTTCAATCTTCTCAATGGAATTAACAACATGGTTGGGCTCCAGATCTATCCAGTCTTGACAAATGGGAATCTTATCTCGCTGACCCCTTCGACCCCTGTTGAAAGATAGCAGAACGGCAGATTCACAAAATATGTGTATGAAACCGAAATATTAGCTTGTAAATCTAAGAACATCACTGGCTGATGTATGTGTATAAGAGAAAGACACAAACACTGGGAGGGAGTACTGGAATATCCGGATGCGCACAGGATGTTCCTACAATAGGAAAAGCTATAGATGTGCCTACCTCCTGTGTGTGAAGAGAGCTAACTAAGGATACAGAGGAGAACCACAAACATGCTTTAGCCTTATAAATCGATGTACAGAATCAATAACTAGTGATCAATATACAGTGTAGCACACTTTGAGTGTGTGTATGATTATAACGTGTGTAGGTAAATAGGTATTCCAGGCTTCATCAGTAAGTGTGCAGGAGTGACAGACAAAAACCCTCTTTAGATCAGTCTAAATGAGTCAGCTGCTGCCCATCTACAGAACATCCACACTGGACGCTAGAAGAGACTAAAACCAAAAAGACGATTTGCACCTGTCTGAGCTTCCTGTTGTTTGGATGACACATCACTCCTCTCAGACCTCAGTACTATACTCTCTCAGAGTACAGCACTATAAATATCCCCAACGCCTCCTAACCTCTCAACTTTCCCCAGCTGCCTTATCTCTGCACACAGAAGAACCAGTGGCGCCATGCCAGCCACTCAAGCAGAGAAAATAACACTTCTGAAAACACAGGAAGTAGTGTCTCCAGACAGTAAGAGACAACAGGCATGTTGCCAAAAGATACAAAGACTATCCACTCTGATCTCCACGTGAACCATGAGCACTCACATTTAACATTCAATAGTGATTTTCACAGCTTTGTCTGATCAACTAATATTCCCTGTTGAATCAGTTCTGTTGCTGAGAGAAAATTCCTTCAGTGCCTCAATATTCTGATTTGGAATTGTTTGACAGGCAAATGATTTGAGTAAAAAAAAAGACACTTGTAACTTACAGAGTTCTGCGAGTGCTGTTGAGGCCACAGGGGCTCCAGGGTCTCCACTGCCAGGTGATGGTGGCGGGGGGGTGGCCGGAGGCAGTACAGGTCAGGGTCTGTCGACTGCCCCTTCTGTAGGGGTTGGTGGGCACTGCTGCATCCTTCTCATTGATCTGGGGAGGAACTGCACATGACAATCAAGAGTAACGTATGACAAATATCTATCAAGAGATCATTGACATGATTTGTCTTTGGTTTTAAGTTCATATCACTTGTACGATCTTTTTCTTCTGGCCAAAAATATTGATTACTTATCTTGTACTTATGGACATGATTTTTTTGTCTAGTAAAATGCTTTGTAAAACAAGAATGTCCCTTCTGCAAATTCTACCATTGTCTTTGACTAGTAGCTAGCAAATCCAGTTGTACAGCTGTGACTGAAGCTAAAGGTGTTTTAAAAAGGGAAAAACTCTCTGATATGTATAAGCCCATAATACTGTTTCAGCAGAAAATTCACCTCATACAATAATGGACGAAACAAATATATAAAACCCACAAAATATTATATTCAAACATCAGTTAGACATGACAAGCGTTACCATTGACTATGAGAGTGAAGTTAAGTCTTTTCTCCAGGGCAGCTGGTGTGTTTTTCAGTATTAGGGTGTATTCTCCAGCATCCTGCTTACACACATCTCTGATCTCCAGACCCTGTGACTGCACCTTAAACCTGCTGAACTCCGGCCGTCTACTGATCAATTTTCCATTTTTATACCTACACACACAAAGACATATCGCCTAATAACATTGTTTTCTAAAAAATGTAAGATATTAAGGGTTTGGAGGTGGCATGACCCCTTTATCTCCAGCTGGAACTGTAAATGTCATAGTCAAAGTTTCTTTCACCATTAAAATGTTAGCTGTGTATCCTGACTGTATACTTTTTGCAAGCAAAATATAAATTGCAAATAATATATTGGGGTGAATTACCATATTGTTTCTGGTAATGGATATGCTGTTACTTCCGCGGACAGCTGGACAGATTTTTGTCCATCTTTAGTCTCTATAACTGATCCATTCTTGTAGTCCACACTGATAAAAGGCTTTTCTGTGGAGTAAAAATAGCTGTACATTAGTCACAATTTTAAGTTTGTTATAACTGTTAGAGATGTTTACATTTGGTTGTATAGAGATACATGAAGCTTAGATCAGTTGTGACGTACCATGAACTATGACTGCAGTGGTGAGATCTCGTGTTATCTCTACATTTCCAGCTGAGCAGGTATAGTAGCCTGTATCATCCACATTTACGTTTCTGAGAGTGAGGATGCTGGAGGCTTCTGTGGCTTTATCCAGGATGTTACGCATGGGTTGAAAACTCACCAGCCTGTTCTCCTGTTAAAGTTACAGTAATGAAAGTCTTACAAGCGTCACCAGTGATAATAAAAACTTAAAAGATGGTGGAATGTGCTTAAAGCTGCAAAACAACTTTTGCCTCTCTATTACTGTTTCTGTTTAAAATATAAAACTACAAGTTTCTAAGTTACGTTCTTAGATGACACATTCAACTTCTAAACAACTGCTGTAAAGACAAGCTACAACTGTTCCACTATCCTAGCCGGATCTTCTTTCTGTTTAGATGTGACACTTTAGCTCAAACTATAAATCATATTATATATCATATATTATATATGATTATATATTATATTATATATCATATATAATCATATATTAGATCCCAAGCACTGAATGTGCGCTATTGAAAGGGCCCTATTGTTTTCTTTGGGATTATTATTATTGTGTGTCACTTACAAAAGACTTAGAAGATACTTTTTAAATAGTCCGCAATTATTTTTGGAATTAAATGCATGTGACATTTTTGTTTTTACAGATTGCAATTTTAACTGTGATAAAAACAATGCAGAAAGTCATTATGGTCCTTAAACAGCTTTCCTGTAGCTCAGTGGTTAGAGCATGGCGTTAACAACGCCAAGGTCATGGGTTCGAACCCAGGGATTGCACATACTCAATGTATAGTGATCAATGTGTAGTGTAATGCAATGTAAGTCGCTTTGGATAAAAGCGTCTGCCAAATATGTAAATGTAAATCTGATTTTCTGAATGTGAAAATCAAATGTATTTTTACTTTTAATCTTGGAATGAAATTACATGTTTTTATGAGATTTACCCATGGTTTTGCAATATAATACTATCTATTTGAAGCTGGTGCAGAAATAAAATATTGGACTACTGACGGTATAAATAATGACTGAAGAGATTTATGAGTAGTCACAGATGTGTCAAGCAAAGAAGTGTGGGAGTATAATGAATTTGATGGTGTGTGTTTGTTAGTACAGATTGAGGTAGTTTATTCTGAATTGGACAGGGCATCCTTTCTCTTGCAGTTTATTACACTGATAAGCACAATAAACAGTCTGGTAATTACCTTTTGCCCTGGGTAGTCCCACTTGAATTCCACAGCAGTGTTGAACTCAACAAGAGCAGTGCAATTGAGCACCAAAACCTCGCCCTGCATGAGCTCCACAGGCGAGTCCTCAGGCAATAGCTTGAGCTTGTAAAACTTCAACCCTGTTGGGTGTTGTGAACATTAATGGTGAGTGTCAAAGACATGTCATGCTCTTAGGGCTGTGGACATACTTAACATTGTGCCATTTACGGAAGTGTCATTTTCTAAATAAGAGCTTAACTAAATAATCAGACTAAATAAGATCTTACCTGTGGCCTGCACAAGGTACATAGATGATCTGTACTCATTGTTCTGGACTGAGGTGGAGCAGAAGAACCCAAAGAAGATGGAAGTGTTCTCAAAGATGTGTCTGGGAACAGACCAGCCTCTCTTGTTATTCCAGACAATCTCCTCACCTTCTATAAGCACTGGAGAAGGCTCTAACTGTTCAAAATGACAAAATATTATATTTAAACATTTTATTAGAAATTATGAATTTAAGTTATGTTTCCATAACTTAATTACATTTTGTTTACATTGCAATAAAAATTTTATTACATTTTAAAACCTAAATAAATGTCTGGTATAAAAAGCTATCCGACATTTAAAGATTTTTTAATTTAAAGCTGATGAAAAAGTGATTTTTAAATGCTATGCATAAGTCTCAATTACATCTGAGAAATCAATAAAATAAATGTCCTGCAGAATCATACCTGTCTCTGTGACAATCTCTAGAATCCATAAGTGCAACTCCAACACATTTTTTTTACCAGAAACCTAGCCAATCAAATCAGAGATGCTTCCTGACTATAAACCTTTTGTGTTTGGATTAGTTTCACTGTGGGCACCTATAAAATACCTGTGTATTGGCAAATATTGTATTGACAAAATAACACAAATTAACCTAGATCTATCTGTCCCATTTCTACAGTTTGCATGAGTTTTAACTCATAGCTCAAGTAAGTCTACTTTGAGAATGACCATGCTGCAGACAGTCTATTAAAACGCTATTTCAGTTACTGTTTTTATTTCCTTTGGTTTAGAAAGCGATATGTTACTTCAGTCAGTGACATACAGTACTGTACAAAAGTTTTAGGCAGGTGTAAAAAAATGCTGTAAACAAAGAATGCTTTCAGAAATATAAATAATGATTGTTTATTTTTGTCAATTTACAAAATGCAAAGTGAATAAACAAAAGAAAAATCTAAATCAAATCAATATTTGGTGTTACTATCTTTTGCCTTCAAACCAGCATCAATTCTTATAGGTACAGTCAGGGATTTTGTAGGATTATAGTCAGGTGTATGATTAACCAATTATACCAAACAGGTGCTAATGATCATCAATGTCACACGTAGGTTAAACCCAGTCATGAACTGAAACAGAAACAGCTGTGTAGGAGGCTTAAAACTGGGTAAGGAACAGCCAAACTCTGCAACCAAGGTGAGGTTGTGAAAGACAGTTTCATGTCATGGCAAGATTGAGCACAGCAACAAGACACAAGATTTCAAAGCAGACTGGGGTTTCAAGATGTGCTGTTCAAGCTCTTTTGAAGAAGCACAAAGAAACGGGCAACGTTGAGGATCGTAGATGCAGTGATCAGCCAAGGAAACTTAGTGCAGCAGATGAAAGGCACTTCAAGCTTATTACCCTTCGAAAGCGGAAGATGTCCAGCAGTGCCATCAGCTCCGAACTGGCAGAAACCAGTGGGACCCAGGTACACCCATCTACTGTCCGGAGAAGTCTGGCCAGAAGTGGTCTTCATGGAAGAGTTGCAGACAAAAAGCCATACCTCCGACGTGGGAACAAGGCCAAGCGACTCAAGTATGCACGAAAACATAGGAACTGCAGGTAGCAGGTGCTCTGGACTGATGAGTCAAAATTTGAAATATTTGGCTGTAGCAGAAGGCAGTTTGTTTGTCGAAGGGCTGGAGAGTGGTACAATAATGAGTGTCTGCAGGCAACAGTGAAGCATGGTGGAGGTTCCTTGAACATTTGGGACTGCATTTCTGCAAATGGAGTTGGAGATTAGGTCAGGATTAATGGTGTTCTCAATGCTGAGAAATACAGGCAGATACTTATCCATCATGCAATACCATCAGGGAGGCGTATGATTGGCCATACAGCCAAAATCATTAAGAACTATCTTCAGCGTAAAGAAGAACAAGTAATGGAAGTGATGGCATGGCCCCCACAGACCCCTGATCTCAACATCATTGAGTGTCTGGGATTACGTGAAGGATGACAGAAGGATGTGAGAGCCTACATCCACAGAAGATCTGTGGTTAGTTCTCCAAGATGTTTGGAACAACCTACCAGCCGAGTTCCTTCAAAAACTGTGTGCAAGTGTACCTAGAAGAATTGCTGCTGTTTTGAAGGCAAATAGTGGTCACAGCAAATATTGATTTGATTTAGATTTCTCTTTTGTTCATTCACTGCATTTTCTTCATTTATGAAAATAAATGTTTAACACTTCCATTTTTGAAAGCATTCTTGGTTTACAGCATTTTTTTCACATCTGCCTAAAACTATTGCACAGTACTGTATGTCTAAAAGTTATAACCTGCTAAAAGTCACATGTATACAGTGTATAACTGCAGCTATACAGGTTAAATCTCTAAAACAATACAAAAAACATATTAGTTCAGATATCCAGTCCCCTTGCAGAAAGAGAGAGAGCAGGTTAGCTGGACCTACCAAGAAGAGAGAGACTTTCAGGGTGGGATCTGAGACCAGACACGGCACTTCAATGTGTGTTTCAGAATCTGTTATGAATAGGGTCTCAATGCTGTTCTCATTGGTCCTGACGAACGGACGCTTTGGGTCTGATTGAAATAAATTCAATTCAAAAAGTCAAACATGCCCCAAAAAGTATGTAAAGAAAAAGAAAACCTGTCTTATGCTAACACATGTTTAAGGCCAGAGTATATGAGTATGCAGACACAGATTTGCAATCGTGCAGCACTGGACTCTGATTATTCCTTTAAAGGCCAGGGCTTATAAGATTCAACTTTCCACCTTAAGTTATTTTAGTGAATGTAAACATGCTTTAGATTGTTTTAGTGTGTGGACCAAAAGCCCTTAATAACATGTCTTGTCAGAATCCATATGTGGGGGACTGCTAAAACAAACCTTTCTGGCTTTCACTTTCCACAGGAGGCCACGTTTTCTACGCCTTTTTGTCAGTATCACCTGGTGATGCTTGTTTCTCCAAAGATGCCATATTTTAAATAGTGTGATAGGTTTATGTTTCTGTCCTGTGGCGGTCTGCATACACAGACATAATAGGAAAAACATACAAATGCTTAAAGAAAGTGTTTCATAATAAATCATCTTCGGGGGGTGCGTTGCTTTCTTGAGGAAAGAGGATGGGAGGTGCTATGGGGCGTGACACAGTCATAATGGAATGCTCAATGCCGACAGGGGCCGTAGATGTAGGTGTGGGGACCTTTGACTGGTTAACTGAAGTCACATGTAGCCAGATGCCCTTCTGCTTTACACTCTGTTCTAATTTATAGCTGTGCTTTTAGCTGGTTCTGATTAGCCCCCTGGTAAGATCTTTGGACACTGTTTTAGGACCTTGTCATGAGAAATCAGCCAACATTTCACACAACTCAGCGGGGTGTGTGTACCTGACTCTCTCCTGCTCTGTTTCATAAAAACTTGTGTCATTATTTACTTACTCTAATGGATAACATTCTTTTATTTCTCCCATGGAACACAAATGTAAGAACATTTAAAGAAACTTTGCAGCTCTTTTTATAAAACCACAATCTATAGTAACCATGTCTGTGGAACTTGCATTTGGCTGACATTCACAAAATTACAAACCATTTTTGAATCTGGACAAGAACATGGGATATAAGCAAACTTTGTTCTAGGTGCTAAATCTAGGTGCTTCATGGATTTGTTCACTATAAAAAGTCATTGTACAGAAAGCTGTCACAGATGGTTATATTAAGAAGCTTACAAAGACGATTAAAAAAAATAGAAACTTTGATCCACAAACACTGAGAGAACACAGGGAAACACACACACACCTTAACACTGGTTTAAGACAGGACAAAGGAATACATGAACACAAGAGGTACATAAACTGGAGAGCTAACTAAGACACAGGTGAATATAAATGGTAACCTAAGAAACAGAGGAGGGACTAATTAACATTAACAAGATCTGATAATGACATTAAAGAGGCACAAGAGACACAAACATAACATAACGCTGACAAAAGGGCTATGTAAAGATTAATCAAAATTTCTACTTCATGTTTGGCAAAAAGCCTAATAAATGTAGTTCTAAATTTAGTGTTTCTAAATAGAAGTCTAAAACATGCATACTTTAACATTGGAGTAGAATTGTAGGCCTGGATTCAGAAAGTATTTTCCCAGAAAAGGGTTCAAGTGATTCGTC
Organism: Botia almorhae; assembly: GCA_036877575.1. NCBI lineage: Eukaryota > Metazoa > Chordata > Actinopteri > Cypriniformes > Botiidae > Botia > Botia almorhae. The sequence goes on from JAZGTJ010011798.1 coordinate 13,880, forward strand.
TTAAGTGTTGAATAGAACATTTGTCTGAAAAGGCTCATTTAGTCAGTGGAATGATTCCAGGCGTTGCTTCCAAAAGTAATGTCAATAAGAACTAAACTACAGTCAAACACCCATCCGAAGTGAACCATCAAAATCATGAGGATTTTTCCCTCAAACTGTATGCTGTGTCTCTTTAGTACTGTTTTATCTTTAGTTTATTCAGTACAATGGACGTTTTCAACCAAAAACAGACAAAAAAAAAACATTTGTTACAACTTACATTTTGGCTGTTCGTTTACATGACAATGGCATTATAGGGTCCTGAAAATGCAAACTTGCATGTTGCAAGTATACCTGCACTTTAAAGATTGAGCACAAACAGGCCAAAACAACAAGAAAGAACTTGCTTGAAGAACTTGCTTGAACATTTTTAAACATGTTTTATGATTAAAAGGGTTGTTAATAATAAATAATCCTAAAACGATTAAAAGTATCAGACAGGTTATCTCATATGATGACCTAATCAAAGGTTCTCACCTCGCACAAACACGTATATGCTGGCAGCCGTGGTTCCATCGATGATGGCTTTCATGTCCTGGTAGAAACATTGGTAATACCCCGAGTCATTGGCTTGGGTGTTGGACAGTGTTAATGTTTTGCAGTAGGGTTTCCCAGCCTCCCCCTGGCACTCCCTCACCCTGACTGCTCTGTGACCCAGGGTGTCAGCAGGTGGTTGCTGGTCCTGCCGGTCTGTAACCTCTGCTTTACTTAAAGACTCTTCAGGCCAGCTCCAGTCCAGAATCCGTTGTCCCCTGGTAAATTCAATCACTTAGTAAAGTAATAGCACACTTCTTGACAACAGGTTGCACATTATCAGGACTCATTCCTTTCTGTAGCACAAACATTTGTTTTCATTGCAATAGCTCAAGATTTTAGATTTTAGGTTAACATTTACTTGAATTTATAATAGAAAGTTTATATTTTAAAACCTGGTCACTATACCTTTTAACTTCATTTTAACTTTTTTTATAATTATTTTTATTAAGTTTTGCAGACATACAGAGTGTATTACGTCAGTTACAAAATGAAACAGGGTGTCTGATAAGTGAAAAAACAAAACAAAATAAACAACAATCCCCCCACCCACAACCCTTCCCAAAGGCCACATACAAAATAAACAAATAAATACATAAATGAATAACAATAAAATTAAGGTCTAGTCAAATGATCCCCTACTAATTCTCTAAAGAGAAGGTCCAGATGCTACATTTACTTGCCCAATAGTACCCAGTAAAGGGCTTCATTTTAACTTTTTAATTTTAATTCACAGATTTTAACTTTAAGAGTTATGTCCCATAACTCAGGTAGAAGTCAACATAGCAGATGGCAACATGGACAGTATTTCATGTTTAAAGTAAAATCTTGAGGCAGAAAACAGTGAATTAGATATAAATACAAATAAATATAAATACAAATATTCACTATATCTAACAGTGAATTAGATATAGATACAAATATACTTTGATTGTACCTGCAGGTAATTGTTAAAGTGTCATTAGCGTTAAGCATGAGCTGCTCTCTGGTGTCGTCAAGGGTGGGTGGACTCATAGAAAACCCAGTCACCAGACCTGCAGGAAGAAAATCATCATTATCTTCATCATTAGGGGAGGAATTAGCATAGAGGGATGCTGTACACTAATAATTACTGCTGTATGATCTTTGGATTCACACTTTCTGTTATTCATGACTGTGTATCAGCTTCTAAATCATCAAGTATTCAACGGGATTATCCAGAAGACCAATAACAGATGTACTTTAGCGGTTGTTACAGTAGTCTGTGATTTTACTTTTAAAATTAATTAAAAATTAAAAATTAATTTTTTAATCAAAATTTAAAAGGGTTCTGTTTCACTGAAAGTAGAACAAAGGGGTCAAGACATCACCCAGCTTATGTTAACTGGTCAAGTTAAGAGGACACACAGCCTATGTTGAGACCCACCTGCATCTAATTAACACCAAACCATGACAAGAAGATACACTGAGAATCAAAACAAGGACCTTTAAATAAGTATAATTACATTTACATATATTCATTTAGCAGATGCTTTTATCCAAAGTGACTTACAAATGAAGAGAGCATTAAACATTTTGCCTTAAGAACCAACAAGCCATGTCTACAAAGTTACATTTACAAGTGGATATTGTATTCTGTTACTAGAGACAGGATGAACAGGAGTTTTTTGTAGGAAAGAGAGCATTAGAGATTGGTCAGGTGTCTGTGAAACAGGTGTGTTTTGAGTTGCTTTTTGAAGGTTTTGATTGTCTCAGCAGCTTGGGTGGAGGCTGGGAGTTCATTCCACCACAAAGGAACAAAATAGGTGAAAGTTTTAGAGAATGATCTGGTACCACGTTGTGGGGAAACGATTAGACGTCACTTGTCTAATTAAGTGTTACTTTACTATGACAACAGGGAGGACAGAAATGTGGCTATGAAAACACAGCATCTTGGCAGGGCACAAATACAACCATTCAACTGGATAGGATACTATAATAAGTAGTAAATTTATTATAGTATTGTGAGATTACAAATTTAAGAATCGGTTTAAGAATCTTGCTAAGGTGAAATGTATTGTATTTAGCATTTAAGGTAAACAGGATGACATCAGACAAATGGTA
>JAZGTJ010011799.1:0-16534 GCA_036877575.1 Botia almorhae
TTAAATGTGCTACGCTAAACAAATATGTTCAGCACAACTTCACTCATAGTTTTAAAGTGTTTTCCAGAAAAAAAGACAATGACCTGGAAAAAGTGAAGAGAAATAAACTTAAAAGTAGGACAAAAATTTTAACCGGTAAGAGTGGAAGGGAGAAACTCTCTCTGCTCTTGTGAAACACTCGCAACTTCTTAAAGTTGAAGAAATAACTAATTACATTTTGCATCAATTAAAATTAAGCTTTTGTAAGAGCATTAAGATTTCTTATCAAATTCTTCATCTATTAAGTTAAATAAATAGACAGAATCAGACTAATTGATTTACATGTTTTTGAGATTCATAATTCATAAACATAATTGTCAATTCGTAACCGATTATTACCAAGCTAACAATTTTATCACGTTATTAGAATTATAGAAACGTTTCTCTAACGTTTTCGTTAAGTAACAAAAACGTAAATGCGTTTATTTGTAAGTTCTAGGAACTTTGTTTTTAAAACGTTCTACGAACAACTTAAGGATAACGTTTTGATACAAATGATATATAACGTTAATAAAACGTTCTACTAACGTTACCCCAAATATGTTTTGATTACTGCGATTTATTTGAGAGAACGTTCTGAGAACGTTAGCTGGCTGAAGCTCCAGGGCAATTCAAAGACGCTGGCGCACCTGTTATCCTCCCATGAACCCAGTCGACCCTGTACCTGTCTGATGGGATACTCGTGATCACGTGAGCTTTGGAATGAGAGAATGGGCGCATATGACTCCCCTAAAGGGACCGTGGATGCTGCCGGGCTGAGGCGACGAGCATCAGCGTCACCAACATCCAGGAGCGGAAACACAACGAAGTAGGTCATTTCCCCCTATTCCTTCACATTTCTCCCCGTTTCACTCTCTCTCTCCCTTTCTCACGCACAAACGCGCATCGTACATCACCGATGACTAAACACACACACAACAGATACTCTCAGCGAGCGCTATAGCGCGCGGCGTCTTTCAGGAGCGCAAAAGCCACCAGAAAACAACGCACGCCTGGAAACAATAAAAGGGCTTTTATGAACGCAGACTTCAAAGATCGGGATGTAGATCGATGTTGAATGTGTTTTGTTTAAAAGAGCGCTGATCCAGATCCAATGCGGAGTGACCCGAAGCGGTGCGAGCGTTAATGAAAGTCTTTGTTTTGGGTTATAAAGAGCCACGCGGTTTCGGAATCTCAATGGATACGGAATGAATGCGTAGCCACTCCGGTCTGTTTCGGAAGAGGAATCTGGACGCGGCGTTTGGATGCAGGAACATGAGGGTGCGAGACAGCAGGGCACCGGCAGGTGAGTTCACGGGCTTTTTAATGGATCTTATTCATCCTGGTCATCGGGGTGAATTTTATTCCTGGCAGGTGCATTGATTTTCATAAACAAAAGATGTGGAGCAAAAGGCACTTGGCGTACGGAACTGTTTTATTTATTTATTTGTTTATTTATTTGCACTGTTGGTAGCGCGTCGTTTATGACATTTTATTGCTGTCGTTTGTAATGTTTGTTAACAATTATATAATATGGCCAAAAAATAAACAAGGGTATTAAATAGTACCAAACAACTAAACAGGCAAACAACAAAAATAGGTGTTGAAAATGGCAGGAAAATAAATGAATAAAACAGAACAGATAAAAATATAATACAACACAATAAGAATAAGAATGTTTATTTTGCATTTTGCCTTATTTGTGTACAGTGACTGGGGATATGTAGCTGGTACATGCATAGTGCTTAAATCAGGTGAGACTGTTGTTTGTGAAATTAGTGAGGAAGATGAGGTCAAAGGTCATCTTCAGATCTTGACTTTGAATTTGGGGTCGTTACCGCAGAGACCGTCCCTGATGTTGGAGGGAGAACTATGACTATTATGGTGCTTTACTAAATAACACGTTTATATAGACAAAAACAAACAGAAGTTTTTATGCAGAGCCAAAAATGACTTTTTTTAATTTGGTGTAATTAAACACGTTAAAATGTTGTCACTTTCGTGAATGCTTTAATAACAGTGAGAATAAGTGACGTATTCTCTTGGGTTCAGACTCATGACCCTGGTTTTGCTATAGCATAATGAATTGTGCACCAACAGCATTAAAATGAAAACAGCATCACATGAAGTATTTCAAGTGGAAATGAATTCCTGCATTTGAACTGAGACGGCTAACAGGGTGCAAAATTCGAGTAGTTGTTTCATTTAACTGGAAGCACAATACAAATTAAATGAATATAAGTGATGTAGGTCGGTCGAGTATAGTTTTGGTTATGTGGGGCGTGGCTAATCCAATTCAAATGCCATGTTATGATTCAAACAAAGCCAATTCTTAAATCCAGAATCGTACACAACCTTGTGCTCTTGCAGCTGAGCGAGGACAGAGAGAAACGCTGGTGCTTCAGTGCGGTGAAAATCAAAGCCCACAGTGTGTAACTGAAGTAGACAATGACCTCTGGTGAAAACAGAGCAGTTCCTGAATCAATTCCTCATTTATTTCTCAGTCAGGGGCTAAACCGAACCGGGTTTCAGCACCCAGAGCATCTGTGAGGTCACTCTGAATACAGAAATCTTAATGTGAGGCAGCCACTGCTGTTGTTGTCCTCAGATTGTGGTTGGTTAGGGGGGGGTCTTATTTTGAGCCCGTGTACCGTGTGCTGTCACTGTGCATGATGCTGAAAACATGATGTCTTATTCTGGGTCACTGTTTTGTTCCCGTGAGCTGTTCTAGACATCAGAACTGTGATTTAGATTGCGCTCTTTACTGTTCTTCATTAACATAACTGCAAAGGTTTGACTGCTCTATCTCAGAGTGCCAAGTAAACAACATGAACCAGAGCAGAAATAATTCGTGTGTAATTTCATATGCCGTGTGGGATTTGCTGTAATACAATTCTTCCGCATAAATTAATAAGCGCATATGCGTATGTGTTTATAAGATCAGAGTTATATATAAATTTTTAGTTGAATTGTAGTTTCATTCATATTGTGATTAGGCTTTTATTTTTATATTTGTATTTTATATTAACATGTTTTCATGTTAATTTCAGTTTCTTGTTATGCGCGTCTGTTATTTACTTATTTTTAATATTTCTTTGTAAGAGCAATTCATTTTTATTTCAGTTTGAGTTCATTTTCATTTATTATCAGTTGATAATTTTAGTGCATCAGCTTAGAATTCATTTCGTTTCAACTTTATAATGGCGACATTTCTAATTTTCGTTTCCCTTAAGTTTTTAAAATAATATTTATTTCCTGTATAGACTCGGCTTGTTGGTTTTTAAGGCGAAATGTTAAGTGTTTTCACTCGTTGTAAGTCACTTTGGTAACAAAAATCTGACAAATTAATACATTTAAATGTAATGTAGTGTAATATTTCATTTGATTTAAATGAACAGAAATAGCTTTAGTTTCAGTAAACTTTAACGTGTGTATTTGCATGTCTTTCAGTGCCCAGGTTGGGGTTCTCCCAGCGGGGCGGGGTAGCAGTACAGACGGGGCCCCCGTCGAGGACATGCAGGCTCTGTCAATCACCTCTCTCTCCGCCTCCGAGGTAGAGCAGCAGTTTGAGCTGGTTGGTCCTCTGGGAAAGGGCACCTACGGCAAAGTCGACCTGGTTGTGCACCGGAAACAGGGTGAGTTTGTATATTTCATAGTTAATGATCTGCTCTGGTAATTGAAAGGTTGTAGGTTCAAACCTCAGAAGGCATGATTCATGAGTTACCACCATGTGCCCTACGGCAAGACAGACAAGTTCTCTCAAGAGTGATCATTCTGTCAGATTATACCCACATATTGTTCTAAATCCGTCTGATTTGTGTTTGCAACATAAACAAACTTATTTTGCACAAAGTCGAGTTTAAAAACCCAGCGAACAGAGAACGTTCTTTATAATCTTACGGAAATGTTCCTACAACCTAAACTGTTAGCTGGATCTTTATATGATCTGTGTGCTGTTTGTATATTTCAAGTCTATGAAGTCAGGATGGAATGAGGAATGGATCCTAATTTTAATTGTTAGATATTTATGTTGCTAAAAGAAGACATGTCATAAATATGTTTCGTTATTTGCGTTAGATATAAAACTGCCTCAAAAAAAGGAATTAGGGCGTCATTATTTACATTTATAATTTTGTTTGTTTTAGGCACTAAACTGGCACTGAAGTACGTCAACAAGAACAAGACAAAGTTGCGCAGTTTCCTGCGTGAATACAGCCTGACAGCTGCGCTCGGCTGCAGCCCGTTTATCATCAAAGTTCTGAACGTGCTGTTTGAGACAGAAGAGAGCTACGTGTTTGGCCAGGAGTATGCACCTGCCGGAGACCTGTTTGACATCATCCCCCCTCAGGTATCACAACCATGACATCATATCACCTTATTAATAACATTACAGGTGTCATACCCAAGATGTCATGTATGATATAAAAACTTAAAATGTGCCACTGCAACTGAAAACTGTAAATATTATGTACTGGCATCTGTTTCTGTACATTGTATGTCATGACTTTGATGCTTTGCGTACTTGAGTAATATTTTTCCAGTAATGTCAAAAGATGGCAGAAAATTGCTATATAGATTACAGTATGTGTATATATATGGATATATATATGTGTGTGTGTGTATAGTTACAGTTTATAAAACAGAATAATTCTAATTAACAGTCATTTTCATAAACCTTGTACTATAAAAAGAAAAAAGAAAAGGCACAAAAACCAACAAAATATTTAGTGGAAATCACTATATGTCAGTATGTCAATTGAGGTCAGCCTAGGACAAGTTGATATATAATCTACTATAATGAACTAGAAGCTTATGTGTGTTGTAATTAAATGATAGACGGTCAGTGTAAACTTATTATCTTATGCTAATTACTCGTAACACAAGAATTCTCTTGGTTGCTGAACTCATCTTCTCGAACCGTGTTTTCTCTCAGGCTGGTTTACCGGAGGAAATGGTGAAGCGCTGTGTTCAGCAGCTGGGTTTGGCGTTGGACTTTATGCACAGCAAGAGTCTCGTTCATCGAGACGTGAAACCGGAAAACGTTCTCCTGTTCGATCGCGAGTGTCGACGGGTGAAATTGGCCGACTTGGGAATGACGCGCCGGACGGGCAGCCGAATAAAGCGCATCAGTGGCACCATCCCGTACACCGCGGCTGAGGTGTGCCAGGTGTCGGCAGCGGAGGGGATTATAGTGGCGACGACTCAGGACGTTTGGGCGTTCGGAGTTTTGCTGTTTTGCATGCTTACCGGAAACTTTCCGTGGGAAGCTGCGTTGCCTAGTGATGCGTTCTTCTCCGAATTCCAGCGCTGGCAGCGAGGGGCGTGTCCGCCCGGTGCCGTACCGTCCCAATGGCGCCGTTTCTCCGATGACGCGTTGCGTATGTTCGGTCGGCTTTTGGCGTTGGAGCCGGAGCGCCGCTGTGGGGTTAAAGAGGTGTTTTACTTCCTGAAATACGACCTGTTGCATCACCATCGCCGTAGAGCTTCCTGTCGGGCGTCTAGGGGAGGGGCCAGTCGGTGCTCCGCCCACAGACACGCAGAGCCCTCTCCTCCCTCAGGTACTTCCTGTCTACGCCCCACCCCCCTCAAACGTAGCATCCTGTCCGAGCCACATTCTTCTCGGGAGGAATCCTCAAAAAGCCCATCTCCGAATCGTCAGGACAAGAGTAAAGTGATGATGACCACACCTATTGAAATTTGTGTATGAAGACAAGCCACAAGTTCTTGGAGCTCACTGGATGACCAGAGGTTTTTCAAATGAAAATGGTAGCAATAGTTCCTTAAAACTTGGGGAACCCTCCTTCCCTCTCATATTTGCATGATGGGAGTCTATATCAAGAACTATTAACTAATACGTGGTGATTTGGGAACCTAGAACTGTAGAACCTATTCTTATTTAGAATAAACGGACAGCAGAAGGATCTATTTAAAATATTACCAACTTTCATGGACTCATCACTTTAGAAATTTACCTCACAAGAAAAGAGGAATGCAGTAGGTTTTGTGCAGAAATTATTTGCTGAAAAATCTCCTCTAAAGCTCTCTTGAGCCGCGTTTGATATCGATAACGTCACATTTGATTGTTATTCTGAATTTTGTCACTGTTAAACTGAATAATATTTAAGCTTTGGTCTCAACACAACGGTCGTATGGCTTTAGAGGACCTGGAACACGTCGCAGTTCGTTATGAGAAAGGAGCACTCTGGAAATTATTCCAGGGAAGAAAGGAAATCATTTGGCTTTGGAAAACAGTGGTAAATGTTGGGAAGTCACGGATTTCCTGTTTTCCATGTTTCTATGGACACATAACTTTCTATAGAGAGCTGAGACTCACAGCGACGTTCAGTAAAGATGAGAAGACATTTCCAACAGAGGAACCTTTGCATTGAGGACCATCTTCATATGACTTTTAAACCAGCCTATTACAAAATCATACATGGGCACCAAGAGGGAAAAAAAAAAGATTTTCTATCTTGTTTTTAGTTGTACCAGGTTTAGACCAAGCAGTACTAGATGCCACGTTGATTCGGAGAGCCACTTGCTGGTTGTTTTAGATAGTGATTTGTCTTCTAAAAGCTTCCTTTGTTGTACGTCTAGGGTTTTTTAAGATTAATGGCACAATCTCCGTTAGATAACAGGGATTTTATTATGCGTGTTTGTAGTCGTTGTTTCTATGAGATCTTTGACGAATACACCAGCGGTTGTTCGTTTTCGTGGGACTTTTTTGGAACAACTGCTCTGATCTTAATGGCTCAGCCGAGGCCAGTTTGTGTCTTCTCATCATGTAATGGATCAATTAGCTAAGGGAAGCCTCAACGGCTTTTCAGAACATCTGCTTATAACATTGTGACATCGTTTCGTCGGGTCGTGCTAATTTGTAGCGACTTTTCTATCAGAGAACAAACGATCAATTAACGAACTTCTGCAGAAATGGTGTTTAGTCTCTTAAAGTGTGTGTTTACATAGGATGTATATAAAATATTGATTTAGGTGGTAGGTAAAGACTCTTACAGTGTTAAAATGTTTGAGGTTAGTTGTGTTGCAAAGCACACAAGTAATTTAATTATTAACCTTTTGAAAGGACAGACACAGAAACACACAAAAACCACGCAGGGGTGCGAACGACTAGTTAATATTAGGAAATAATAACCATTCCACAGTTTATTGTTGGTGGCTTTTGTTCAGCGCTAATAGGACTAATTTTAGTGATAGTGATAAAAATAGTTAGTTGATCGATTTAATGATGATCAATGAATACAGAGTGTTCCATTCATATGACCTTAAAATATCCACTCTAAGGGGCCATAGTTGGTGTTTTTGTTTTCAAAATGAATAAATATATATATATATGAAACTGGATGTTATTTAGCTACTGTAAGAATTGTCATACAGTTGTAGATTGTTCTGACTGATAAACAGCTAATTAAACTGTTAAATGCATAGTAAGGTGTCTCATTGGTTTCTTTAGCAGTTAAGTGACCACCCAGCTAACAGGGAACGTTCTCACAACGTACTCTAGAAGTTCTCTCAAAAGTTATCAAAAAAGTTCTTGCAGTAACGCTAGTAGAACATTTTTTAAACATATATTGTATATCAAAAACGTTATTCTCAAGTTGTTAGTGGAATGTCTGTAAAGTCTGTCAAGTGGAACGTTATGGAGAAATGTTTAAATAATGTTCTTATAACCAAGCAGTAGGGTTAATGCAACATCTACTGGATGTTTTTGAACATTCCTAGAACTTTCAAAATATCATTGTAATGTTTTTGTTACATTATGGGAACGTTCTTACAACCCAAAGTTGTTAGCTGGGCAGTGCTCTGTAAAAATGGTGCAGGGGAAGCATTAACACTGTGTCCAACTTCCTGTTGGTGCTAAATTGTGACATGATAAATCAAAACGAAGTTTTAACACATCAGGGGATCCTAATGGATTCAGATCCTGTGGTTTTGTTTGGCAGACATTAGTAAATGTGTCCTGCCACCAGTCATTTATAACATGCCCTTAGAATGTCAAACTGGCCAAATACAATTTAATTGGGTTTTGTACTTAAGTGGTTTAAGTGGAAATTATTCATGATATGTAGATTTAACTGCATTGTCTTTAAAGGCACAGCAGGCGACCGTTTCCAAAATGGTTGAAAGTCTCCTCACATCCTGACAGCAATCACCAAGTGCTTTAAATACATATTTATATCATTTCTGTGAAATCACAGGACTACATGTTTGTCCAATCATTGCATTCTGGCCAAATGCAAGGATAGGATGTCTTACATGTCTGTCAAACCTTGTATTTGCATTTCTATGCGTACTATTGGAGGAGGCGTGGCTTTGGAGATTGTTCTGAAGGGAGGGCGGGATCTTATGCCATCAAAGCTAGCTTGCTATTGCTAGCCTTTCTGAAATCCAGATTTTAAGTAACACTTTTACTAACAATTTAAGAATAACGTTGTTTATATATATGATATATATATATATATGATATATATATTGTTAAAAACGTTCTGCTACACTATTTCGAAAATGTTTTCGATGACTTTGAGGGAAGCCAATGTTCTGAGAACGTTCCCTGTTAGCTGGGTAGACTTTGCAGCGCGGTCAACAGCATCATTTACAGCCCGTTATTTATAGAAGAAAGAAATGGTGTCACATTTCACCCTGTTTGTGTACGTGTGTGTTTTAATCACTGCAGGATTGCATAGGAAGCTTTCATGCATACAGGTGATGTTTAAAAGACGTTTTTGTGTGTGTGTTTTAGTCATCATAAAAGGGTGAGATGTACTGATGGCTGCCGCACTCAGGCTCTTTCTCTGCTCTCATTACTTAATTCCTCTCCGAGCTCTCTTTACATTTTGACGGTTATCTGAAGGTCATTAAAGCGAGGTTTCTCTCACGCTCGCTCTAATATTAAACTCTAATGAGTTGTTTCAGGGAGCAAATGAATAAATGCACAATTAGACTGCGGGGAGTTCGTGGATAACTAGAAAACTACCAGCCAGACACAGTGTGTGTGTGTGTGCAATGTCTGTAATGCTTGGAAGCTCATTAAGTTGTGGTGATAGGAAGTGTTCAGTCACAAGAGAGTTCAACGGTAAAAAAAGAGGATGAAAGAGTGAATATAAAGAGCGAAGGCAACAAAAAGAGGACAAACGCAGATAAGGGACAGACCTCGCTCTGAATCCTTTAGACATCCCACAGTAATGAAATGCATACAAATGAGGAATCGCAAAGTTGAGGAGACCCTTTTCATCTCTCTGGGGAATTTTCTAGAACTAGTGAGAACAATTTAGCACGTACTTTCTGTCATCTCAGACCATTTTGTGCTGAAAAAAATCATTCTAATGTGGAACATCTTCCTGTGTCATATATTTGAAAATCTAATGTACAGGCTAAACAGGAAAGACAGACATATCTAGTAATCCTGTTAAGATAACATATTAAAAATATATCATGAATATATATAAATATATATAAGCTTTAAAGACATAAACACAATAAAATTAAATTAGAAATAAAAACAAGAATAAAACATCTTAATGTTGCTAAAAATAGTCCTAATTTTTTTATTATATAAAAGGAAAATATAATATATATTTATTGTTTTGATTTTGGGATGTAATACAAGCTAAACATGTTTCACCTACTAAACAGTTTTAAAGCAGTAAAAGGTTTATTCACTGTTGTTTCTAGCTAGTTTATGTGAAAACATGTCTACTGATTAATTGTCTTGTTCTTACACACATAAACATGCGTAACTGTGACCTTTCAGGAATTTTTGTTCAAAGGCGTTTAGTCGTAATCACTCACAGCTATCTGTGCACCTAATTAACTTTTCAACCCAACACTTACACAATACACAATAATTCATTATGCGGCTTAATCAAAGTAATTAAAACTCCTCGCATGGTTCTACTCTTGTTGTATTCGCCAGAGACAAAAGCTGACGCAAACATGCACACATACATTGTCATGGGACAGATAACGATAAATGTGTTTGTTTATCTCAATATTGTTTCTTTAAAGTTTATGTTAAAATTCAAGGTGAATTTTAGGTGAAAAATGGAGGCCATGGCTTGTTTTTTTTTGCTGGGAATTGATTGGCTCTGGAACAGTAGGCGTTTCAAAGCTCGCAGCAGACTGGCTGTTGGAGGGGAGTGGTTAACGTGTCTGGCTCCGCCCATTCCGTCAGACTGACATCATCAGAGAAGGTCTGCCGTTTCAGAAAGTACATTTTCAGATTTTGATTCGAGGTTGTGAGGGCACATGAATTTACAAAAAGATATTAACGGGCACGGATAAATAATTTGCGATAACACACCACAATATTTCATAAAAATAAGAAAAAGTATATTTGGAATTCATGGTGACTGGAAATGGGTGATTTATAAGTAATATCTGACATTGTGTCTCAATAGCAAGTCGTTCTAAACGAGTGAATCTCATCGAAGACTCAAATGAACTCCACACCTGCAATGTTGTGCAAATCCAGAGGAACGTTCCAGTGAAGCGTCTCTTTCATAGCTCAAGTGTTTCTGTCAGAATTCCTTTAAAAGAGGCTTAAAAATAGACACAAATGATACGACTGTTGGCATACAGTAAGTGTAGAGAGCTGTGAAAGGAACAGGGATAGCAGAGCCCAGATACAGAGTTTAATGAGAAATGTCCATTTCATCATAGACTTCGGTTCCTTTAAAAGTCCAAGCATGAAATGTCGGAGCACAAATTTCTGTTTAAAGATGTATAGGTGAGACTGTTTACGTATTAAACAAATGTCATTTTTTCTATCTCAGATTTTGTATTTTCCAAAAAGCTATAATCCACCAGAATATACGAGATTCTTTATTCTTAATTCTTTATTCTTTCATGTAACTTGGATTACCATGTAAATACTACAGCACCCAGTATTACTGTAGTGATCATGACCTCATGCTACACAATCTGACAGCAACACTGTACCATGGTCTCGCTAAAGCACTTTTTCACTGTATGACGGCTGTGTGTAATAGAGCTTGATGTTTTTATGTTATTATGCGTACACACATGCATTGCTGCAGCCACACACACATATAAACACATGCATTACTGCAGCCACACACACACACACACATACACATAGACACACGCATGACTGCAGCCACACACACACACACATAGACACACGCATGACTCCAGTCACACACACACACATATAAACACATGCATTACTGCAGCCTCACACACACACACACACATATAAACACATGCATTACTGCAGCCACACACACACATATAAAAACACGCATGGCTGCAGCCACACACACACACACATAATCAGGGAGTGAGTCTAAGACATTTCCATGGCAACCACTGCAGGCAACTTCCAGTTTTGCTTCACCGATGTACTTAATAATAATCTCACTTTCTATTCTCCTCTATTTGTCTGATTTTCTGCTGTTCTCTCTTGGCAGAATGAACAATCCTCTGATCTTCACAGTCAACATTAATTAAACAGCAGCCGTGCACATCACAAATCAGTAACATCCCTTCACACACACATCCAGCTCACAAAATATCTGTGGCGTTTAGTGTTTGATGTTTTCTAGGGCAAATTACTTTTAATTTTTCAAGGCGCTATTATTTTTCTCCATACCCCTAACCGTAAGTTTCAAAGATCGACATTTAATCTGTTCAGCACCATTTGTGTCGTGAACATAAGTGATTTTCACCTGGTGGACAATATATTAGCTAAAATAATTTGATACATTTACAGCGAAGGAGAAAACAGAAAAATACAGAGGATTAACGGCGGGCTCTTTTGACTTCTTCCGTAAGCAACCGCTCAGAAAGCCTTAGCAACCAATCAAAACACCTTAGCAACCACACACAACACCCCAACATTATGGAGGTGAATTTAGCTTTAGCTGCTTGCGATAAAACACGATGGAGACCACCCTCCGCCCCCCGCTCCGCATGATAAGCCAAGAGGTTCTGCTGTCCTTTTCTATTTCTTCTTATCTCTCCCTCACTTTGCTCCAGCATTGTTATTTTGCATCCTTCAAGAAACCGAGGCTATAGTTAGTGAGACCCCAAGGGATGAGCAAGAGAGAGAGAGAGAGAGAGAGAGGCAATTTGTTCTGCCTGCTCACAGAGAGACTGCCATTTTTCAAAATTCCATTATAATAATCTAAAATTGCTTACCGTCATCAAAGACTTCTCACTGTCGTCAAAAGAATATTTTAAAGCGTTCCATGTTCGCATTACCGTAACATTTTTGCTGTTTGAAAAAAGAAACTCAAGGTCAAAGATTTTCTGTGCCGTATTAGACAATGTCAGGTGTGTTTTAGCCAAACACACACAAGTACAAATGTTCCAGTTATTCCCAAAGTGGGTTACCCCAGATTTCTGGGCTGTTTTTAGGTTCCCCAGCCCAACAGAGTGTTCCTGATGAATCTGTAGCATTTGCGTTTGGAAAATGATAACCCAGCCAATATATAAGTGCGGGAAAATTTCCACAACAAACCCTGGAGAAGATTTATACTATGGGTATGACCTTGAAATTCATTACCTCACCAAGACAGAATATATTTCACTGGAGCATTTGACGTTGAAGGTATGTAATATCTCAGCACGTATACAGAGAATGTAATACTGTTGTTCCCTTCCAACTCCTATAGGAAACATCTGCCAAACCTGTTGTTTTATGCAATCCAATAATATTACATGCATGAAGTTTCCCTCAGAACCTCCAAACAACGTTTGCGTTTGTTGCATTTGGCGGATGCCTCTAAAAATAGTCTTAAAAGGTTTGGTTTGCCCATCAAAACAGTTTGGGTTGAATTGCTTCTGAAATGATGAAGTTGAAAACCAGCAGTCAGCCCACACGTGACATTTCCCTCGTTCCTCTGCTCTACTTTTATTTCCCTGCCTCTCCGAAGGAAAATAGAACAGAGTTTTCCCATGAGGCTTCCGGAACAGAAGATTTATTACCTGAGCTGATATCTGCATGATGGATAGAGCAGTAACGGTTGGTTATTTCAGATGGTGAGATGGCCAGAAGGGAACAGGTAAAGAAGAAACAGGTTCATTAGTGCTTGACCGTCCTGGAGCAAAATCAAATCATATGTATTTTGATTAAAATGATACACAGTACTGTAAAATCACCTGTCCTGAGACCAAATCTCTGCACTATATGAGGTCAACAAGGTCACACATATGATACACATCTGCTTGTCTTTGTACCGTTATCCTTGCGCTTTTAGTATGTAAATATTTTGTAGTTTTGTTTTGTTCTGTTTTCCCTTCTTGATTTTTCACACCTGTATTCGCTACCTTCACAGGCCCCTGCCCAGCTAACAATTTTAGTTTAAAAGAATGTTTCCGTAATGTTTCCATGTCCAAACTTTAAAAATGTTGTTTTACATTGGACATTTAAAATGTGCAGTTTTTTAGACATTGAATTTGTCGTTTGTGACCTTTATATTATATTTTACATATCGCATCTTTGCATAGCCGCCCCTTTGCCTAGAACTTGTCTCACCCTGGGATGTTTTTTACCAATAATTTAAAAAACAATGTTTTATGTGTGTTTGATTCTAAAGCATCATGGTAATAAAACTATAGAAACTATGTTTCACTCCTTGTTTCCACGGTAACGCCAGCACATGCGGTACCTGACCTACATATGTTCTGTATGAACACAAACATGTTAGACCATCTGCTGGCAGGATTCAGGATTACTGCACTCTCACACACGCGCAGATGTGTGTACAATTCAGTCTCACACTCTTTCCTACTTCTGACTAAAAATAGATATGAAAACGCGTTATATTTAGTCGTCTGTTCAGACATGCTGTGTTGTGTGCTAATATTGGCACAAAAGCTCCTTCATGTATTTCAAACAAAGACAACAGCTGTTCAGTTGCATAACATTATGAACACATTTTTTGTATTTTGTATTTATTTTATATTTTTTATATTTCTATCTTTGTATATATGTATATATACAAAGATAGATGAATATATAGATGTAGATATATAGATTAGACCAACAAATCTTAGTTTCATTTCTGTTTGTGTGTGTGTGTGTGTGTGTATTTACTTAACCTTACAATGGGGAGAAATTGAGCATTACCAAAAGTGAGCATTACCTAACAAATCTCAGTACCTATTTTTGGGTACGTCCTCATTTGTAAAAACGCTATAAAAGTATAGTAAATAAAGTTTTATTAAAATTGTAAAAATGCAGAACGTTTATGGAATGTCTATAGAATGTCACCATTTAGAAGTAAACGCGCGCGTGTGCGTGTTTGTGTGTGTGCGCGAACATCACTGAAACACTCTGTTATGTGTTACGAGTCGAGGTGATGATTCACACATCCTGTCTGCACAAGTGACTCAACATCTCATTCACAAATAAATGAACAGATGCTTGTATACGCACGCTTAGAAAGGAGCCAAACACTCTCTGCCGAGTTCTCAAACGCGCTCTCGTCTACCCGAGAGCAACATCACTTTCTTTTAATCAGCCTGACAAACACACTCCGGGTGTCCTGAGTTTGCCTGAAGCTACCATACGGAGAAATTCAATGAGGAGCAGGAGAAAGACAGACATCCACCAATCGCATGTCTCATACGTTATTTAGATCGACAACTCCTGTGAAGCTTCAGACCTCCCACCAGTCACCTGGAGAACCCCAGCCTGATCTGAGACCAAGAACAAGTGTTCGAGATAAAGAGAGAGAGTGAATGTTAAAGGAAGAGTAGGCAACTTTGGAGAGGCTAGCAATAACAAGCTAGCTTTCAAAGCGCAAGGTCCTCTAAACTCTAACTAAGGCTTCTGTTTGGAGTGCTCTCCGAAGCCACGCCTCCCCACATAGTGTGCAGAGGTATGCAAATATATAGTCTGACAGGCAAGTAACATCCTATCATTGCATTCGGACCGACAGCACAAGAATGTTTCTGGAAAAGATCACCTACACTGTCTTTAAACGGAGCTAAACCCCAATAGTAATATAGTCTGTAGTGTGAGAAACATGGCAAGTTAATTACATGCCATAACTAAGCCAAAATTTTGTGAAAACAACACAGTAGACGACAAACACTCTAAATATATGTTTTAATGTTTAAAATGCTTTAGAGACTTTCTCTGTTATCAGACATTTAACATCACACACACACACATATATATATATATAAAATTACAAAAAATTCATATTTTAGCAGGTGTTAAAAGGAGGGCTCATCCCAGTTAACAGAGAATTTTCTCAGAATGTTGGCTAATGTTCTTTAAATGTTCTCTCAAGTTATCAAAAACATTCTTGCAGAACTGTTAGTTGAACTTTTTAAACGTTATATAACGTACATCAAAAAAGTTACTTTCATGGTATAAGTGGAATGTTTTAAAAACATTACAGAATTAAAAAATGTTCAAATAACGTTCTTTTAACCAAGCTACTTCAACATTTATATTCCTAGAACATTCAAAATAACATTTTTAATGGGTTTGTTACTTGATGGAAACGTTAAGAAAACATCCTTACAACCTATTGTTAGCAGTCAGATTTTCTCCTCTGCCTGACAGATCATCTGAGGACAGTCTTCTAAAGACTGTGGACTCCTCAGGACTGTGTCTGTTCTTGTGACACCATCAGCCAATCAGCACCCATCAGCCATCATCAACCAATCGCTAATTGTCATGATGTCACACATGACCCTTGGCATTTGTGGGCTCAGAACATATTTATTCCACAGCACTGGACGTTTCCTGTTAGTTCACTGAGTGTCTTTTAATGAGCTGATGGGGGAATCAAGTGTGTTATTCAGAGTTTTCTTAAATCCTTGGGCAGAATCATTAAACGCTGGTTTCATTCATCTTTTATTTAACCTCCTCTGTCTTTCTGCTCTCTGGAGAGTTTTGCATATATTATATTCATATCACTCATTTAATTTACGTATTTTTGTCTTACTGTGTTTGTACATACTGTGTTTTGCGAGGTTCTAGTGAAACTGCTAAAAAAAAGCTGTTCTGCCAGACACATCACACCCAAGCCAGCCCACACATAGCCACAAGTAAATATGGTCCATCTTTTTGGTGGTGCAGTTTTTGGCACTACATATATTTGGCAAATGTGATTTAAAAAGGTTTGTTAAAGTTGCTTTTTTTCCCAAAAAAAAACGAAATTACCCTGCATGCCTCAAGGATGATGTGTTACATGTAAGTTTAGGCCTATTACATTTTTGTATGTACAATCATTCGTTTAAAAGGCATTTTTAGTGAATCTCACAAAAACAATACACTGCTTTTATTGTACTGTATGTACAATATACAGTGCTGCGGTATTCGTAACAATTCTATAGCGCTGTGGTGTTACGAACGGTACAAAACAACACATCACTAATATTGTGGAGACAGCGACCTCTGGTGGAGATGAGCATTTATGGGCGTGGAAACCCATTGGAAAACGTACTGAGTATGCACATGCTGGATCAAACAGGGAATAGTGACCAAAACTCTGCCACCAAAAATATGGACCATATTGGT
>JAZGTJ010011800.1:0-16534 GCA_036877575.1 Botia almorhae
AAACGCGAGTGAAATAAAAGGTGTTGCTGGGATAGCGTTTGATAATAACACCCCAAAGTGGAGTCCGGACGGCTTTCATGGCCTGATTCACATACTAAGTCAATAACCCACAGGGATAAATGCATTATGGATTAGCTTTAGCTATGTAGCGCACAGCTTGCTGAAGTCACATCGTATTAGCATTTGTGCGCGTGTGTGTATTTACGTCTGTGTGTGCGAGAAAACAGCGAGAGTATGTTGCACAGCATGCGTAACTTGATTGCTGTTGCAAAATTCCTCATCCTGCAGAGCGTTTTTCCCTCGTCTGACAGAATCGCCTCGGTTAGCCTCGCTAGCAGCGTTTAATATTACACTGATGTTAATGCCCTTGTGTGATTTTCACAAGATGTATTTAAATGGTTGGCTGGGATTGTAGTTCTGAGGGTGAAGTAATGAAAATCACAGGAATACCCAGCTAACGATTTTAGCTCGTAAGAACATTTCCCTAACATTTAATTAAAAGTAACAAAAATGTTAAAAATGTTATTTTAAATGTTCCAGAAACGTAATTGCTTGCTTATAAGACCATTATTCAAACATTTAAAAATGTTTTTAAAATGTTCCACTAACAACTTAACAATAACGTTTTTGAGATATATGATATATCACATTAAAAAAGTTCTACCAACATTAATATCAGAGAACGTTAGCCAATGGTCTAAGAACATTCCCATTCAGTGAATCAACACGTCGCAAAACCACGACAACAAGGACAGCAACAGGATGTGAGGAAACGTACACAGTGTACGACCCTCAGACTCACACGGAGCAGCTCGCTGGTGGTACACATACGCATCCGGTTCCTGTCACGGAAATACGAGTACAATAAGTCAAAACGTAAGAATGAGGAGACTCGTGTGAGGCTGTGTTTGCTTGCAGATGTGTGCGTGAAGTAAACATTTGCTTTTCATTTCGAGGCTGGTCAGAGAACTGATGCAGAAAGACCTCTGAAGATATAAGCAGTTCTCCTGAAAGAGACGGAGCCTCAGTTCAGAGAAGTCTTACTACCAGAGGCTCTGGTATTACTCGACAAACAGCACCACCCTGGTATACAAATGGATTCTCACGTTCCTCCCCCAAAGAACTGTAAATTATTCTAAAATAATTAAAGATCGAACAGGAATACAGTTTGCCATCTTTTGTGGCGCAGATGTCAAACAAAAGACCCGGTTGTCGCAGGGTATGCTCAAGGCGGGGTTAAATAGGAAAGGAGCAACAAAGCCAATCAAAGTATCTGCTGCAGACGAACTGCTTACATTTCATTTACACAATGCTTGTTTAATAGTGAGTAATGGAGGAGATGTATGATGGGTCTCGGGGTCAGCCATGTTCATGTTAACAGCCGTTCATAAAAATTAATTGACGTGCCCACCGGTCAAGTGCCCTGCTTGTTGTATAGCTTATTACAGTTAAGTATTAGCTAATTGAATTACAGTGACCAGCAAGCATAAAAATACCATGTAACATGCTAACAAGTACATGTGGGCACCATTATGAATGTATGCATGTTATCAAAAGAGAGAGACAGAGAGAGAGAGAGATTTGAAAGTGTAGATGCAGAAATCAAGCCCTGTCATTCAAACAGATTAATCGCATTAGTTGCTGGTAAACACCAGCACGTGTTTGGCATCCTTACAGCACGCGCCTCGCAATCAGAACTAATCTGCTCCTGCAATTTCCAAACTCAAGACGCAATCAGCATCTCTGTATTTCGTTGGTTGCGGCTCGATTCTGTAATTATAAAATAAGCTGAAAGTTGAACAAACGAAAACAAACAGAGCATATAAACACGCAGAACAGCTCATTTTTGCGCCAGAATGCTGTTAGCGATGCTTCTCTCGTTCTGAGGTGATTCCAGAGTCTCGCTGAGTCAAATAATTGATCTTACACGCCTGATTTTGTATGTGTTGCTGACAAGACAATGTCATTGGTGAGATTATACATGGTGGAAGCTCAACCTCTCTGACCTTTCCATCCCAACACACGAGTTATCCGGATGACCTCTGCCTCTGAACACATGAAACACGCTGCCTCAGAGAATTCGATATTCATGCTGGAAAAGCTGGAGATATGATTTTGCTTAGCCATCGTGTTTTAATAATCTAAAATAATCAATTAAATTAACTTGAAGCTGCATTAACCTTCAGTGCTTGTGGCGTTCAGGAATACATATACAATAGCAAAACTATACCAATGTGCAGCCAGGTATCTCTAATGATGAGGGGCTGTACTAAATCTAATATAACTGTTTGAAATATAAAATTGCAGGTTACTTCACATACAACATTCATACATCTATATGAATGTTGAAGTCAAATTAAGCCAAACTGACATCACCTATGAAATCTGACCCGACAGCTCGAATTATAAATGACTGTTATAAATTTACCATTGAGAATCGGGCTAAGGTAAAAAGATCGCGTTGAACATTTATCTGGTAAGTACTTACTCCATTACAAATTTTTATTTTTAACCAAAAAAGTTCCTTAGATTTCTTAGATCAGATCTATTTTTGTTTTCATACTGGAGTTTCCTTCAAATGAAACAACTTCTAAGTGGGCCAGAAAACTCTCAAACCTTTATTTTCAAATAAAACTTCAGAGAGATCTTGGAGTTTCTGCGTGTACCTGACAATAATTTTTAACATGCTTCTTGTTCTCTCAGCTCCTTGTGACAATAATTTGAACAAAAACATTTGGCATGTGGGTAAATGTGAAAACAAATTGAACTCAGCACACTTTGCATTCACATTGCATGTTATTAGTGAACTGACCCATGGACAATTAAAAGTGAACTCAAACCAGACTGGGACCAGAGTGGCCTGAGTTTGTGTGCGAAACGTTCACAAAAACTGCTCTCAGAACTTTCAAAGTACATTCGTCGTTCTTTATGTCTATTAACACCTCGGCCGGGTTAGAGGTTTTTTAAGTGACTGAACTGAACATGGATGTGAGTGTAATGATGCTGTCAAGGTCACAGACCTACACGTCTATACGTCTTCTTGACCGCAGACAGCTGATTGATCAAGTCAAGGCTAGGCTAACGACAGCATGACCAGGTGGAGGCCGCGAGTCACCAATGTTTGATTCTATACTAGAGGCATTTATAAAGGCCAGGCTCTCTGTTCTAAAACCTTACAGCTGCCACAGTTTACACAGCACACATCAAAACTGATTAAAATACAGTGATTAAAATACAGGTGCCACAATATACCGACTTTAAACACTGAATTAAATATCTCATCACGTGACAACAATGTAACATTTACATTACATTTGTGCAATTGGCAGACGTAAGGAGCGTATACGTTTAATCAATATGTGTGTTCCATTTGTGTTTCTAACATAACGTTCTACCGGTTGAGCTACAGGAACACTATAAATTTAACGCTTTTGAAAAGTGTGAATGAAGGTGAACGTAGCAATCGAAATACCACAGCCTTGCAAAAACCACACCAGCACCGCTGTACTGTATATAAGCAGTTTAATGCATGAAATTGCTACCCTTTAACAGCAATACAAATCTAACGGCTGACCTCCATTTACACAGACCCTCCACATAATAATACCAGGAGCCTTTCAAGAGCACTGCGGGTTTCTCTTAATCTATTAACCGGCCGTAGCCGACCACTCAAGAGCACCACCTTTCCCAGGTCTGAGCGCACCAGCGCAAGATGTCTTCCTGTAAATTAGAGCATGCATTTATATATGTCAGGAAGCACATAGCTGTCCCCCAGCTGACAAGGACGGTGGTGCTTTTGTTAAAAACAAAGAACAGCAAAGGCTCCTTGGTGCCTGTGTAATCATGACTGTTTTGAGAAGGAGGTTTGGGCCTAAGCTTTGATCAATAGGAGGGGTAGGCGAAGGGCAGACCCCTTTATTTTCTGTAAGCAATCCCTCCTTCTCACCAGCTCTGCAAGAATACAGCAACAAATCAATAACCTCTGCTCAATCACACTCATTTATCTTCATCCCTCTGTCTCTATTCTTGACTGACGCTCTCGCTCACTCGCTCGCTCGCTGCAGATGGCTCAAAACGCCATTTATTGCTCCACGTCAGCAGCTGTAATGTGTGATAATGTCTACCGAACACTTTTATCGCAAAATACACAACGCAACCTTTTCACTGGTGGTGCCTTGGCATCCCGACACTGGCGTAACATGTCTGCCGTTTACCAAGTATATTAGCAATATTTTTAGTCGTATGATGACCGTTAATAACTTGCTAATGCACTTATTGTTTTTTTAATCACAGCATGTCACAGACTGATTTCACATTTGCAAATGGAACTCCCAGATGACTGTCTTAAATATATTTTGAGGCAGTTGTTCTAGCAGGCTGTTAGTGGCGGCGATTACGGATTTCACACGATTTGGATAGCTAGCGCACCGCGGAAAACAATTGTTAAAATGTTGACACTTCGAGATCAATTCTGTCAAATCTGTATTTACTGTTACGCGAAGTGTTGTCAGTAATGCGCACTCCTGTGCTGCCTACGGTCTCTGTAGTTCATTTTGAAAGTTTGATTATAAAAAGGCAACAAAAACCCCCACAGAACTAAGACTTTGCTGTTAAAGTAAAGACACTTTGTTTACATTAACGATATAAAAGCTTCTATATCTGATATATTATTACACATATTTCACTACAGCTAAACATAGCTGCTCATGATGTAAATACAAGTGACAGAGTTAAATGGGCCTGGATCCAAAAATCCAGAAATAAGGGTCTGTCGTTGGTTTTTAAGAGACCTGTAAATACTACATACTGCCTTCAGGTGAAACGGTCAAAAACAGTGTCTTTTTGTCACTTTAAATAGTTTAGTGTTTCACCCAAGGCCATACTTTGCCCTTATAAATTCACACAAACAAATCAACACTTTTTAGTATTGCTTCACACTTGCCATCGGCTAAAATGTCTAAACTTATCACAGGTTGCAGCATTTGTGCTAGTGTGCGGTTAGCGTACATGTCCTCCCCCATCACTTCACCTCCGGACAGCAAACACCAAAACAGCCCAGAAACACGTCCTTACAAACTATTACCATGGCAAACTAAACACAGATGCATTGACACTGGTCATTTAATGCTCTGATTAAATTCAACTTTCAATTCTTTAACTGATAATAGAGAATACGGATCAAGGACTCACTGCATATGAATCCGAATTGGTTTCTAAATCCAATCTGTATAGGATTTAAACAAATGAGAAGTGAAACCTTGTCTATTCAGACAGGGTTGTCAATTATACAGTATTGGTTGCTATAGTAACAATGTAAGCCTCACAACAGGCAGTTAAATTTCTCCTGTAATTGATGTGTTTTTTGCTGTTCAGACTACAAAAAACTGAAAATTTGAGCAAAAGAGGATCCTTTGAAGAGGTTTCTTGTGCATCATAAAATTTGTATGAAATTTTTTAAAATCTTGTGCTCTATTAAAGTTGACTTTTGTTGCTGCATTTGGTTTTGGGATCGAACTAAACACGAGTTTACTTGAAGTTTCACATTTAACTGCAGCAAGCACACAAAACTAAGGTTGATAAACTTGTGTGAACAAAACACTGTTGGAAGTCACCAATTCTGCAGAGACCAACAAAACCAAATAGAACACAAACTCAGTGCGACTACTGCCAGACTGCAGTAATCCAACATTAATCCAACCCAGACCAGCTTTCAGAAAATGCCTGCTGAAGTGTGTGTCACCAGCACTCAGTACTAATTATCAATCATCAACAATCAATCATTATAATAATCAATAGTATAATCATCAAGTGTACTTCTCACAATGCAATATTAAGGAGATAAGTGGCCACTTTATAGAACAGTAACATGTAATCAACAAAAATCGAGAAAAGGAATGTTATTAGTGAATTAATTAATGAGATCACAAGTCTTTGATTATAATTGAATAGTATTGAAAAAATGTGTGAACAGAATTTTGGTTTAAAAAAATCAGCTTTTATTTAACACTTTTTATTCAATGTTATGTGGTATGTTAATAGGGAAATGTGTGAGGAACTTATATTTAAAGGAAGCTGGCAGTCAAGCTCACACTTGGTTACTGAAGTTTGTCACCAGTGCTCAGTACAACTTAGTGTTGCTAAGGCAGGGTTAGGCTGACGATTTGAACCAACCTATCCCACACTATATGTGCTATGGATAAACCTCCAAACATGCGAATTGTTAGGGAAACGTGCGATATTACTTTTTCTAAGTGACAAGACGTACATTTTTCACCAGGTAAATGATCAAATGAACAAAAGATTAAATATTTGCAGTGAAAGAGCGTCTAGAAGATGTTAGAACATCCTAGCGACCACCCATCCATGCCTTAGCAACCGCTCAGAACAACCATGTAACCACTTAGCAACACCCTAGCGATCATACAGAACACCTTATCGTACCATAAGTTGCATGCCAATGGCCTGGCCACCCCTTTTCTTGGAATTCTCTCAATTCTCAGGTCCCCTAAATTTCCGCTCTCAAAAGACATTTTAAAGTGTCCTTGAGCTCTCAAATCACACTGTACAAACTAAACTTCTCATTATACCTGGAATGACATTCCATTATGTCAGTACATTGCCACAGAATCTGCTAAATCAGTTTCCTTTCCATTTAGGTCTGAAGTTTTGGATAAGTATATGCTCTCTGTCATATTATCTATTACCTGCCCGTCCGTGTAGCACCAGTTTTAATGAACAGGGACTGTAATCAGCACATGAATTTAAAACTATCATGATTGTTGTCGCCGGTAATCATAGATGAACAGATTGATAGACCAACGGTTACATTTCATTGAGGTAAATTCATGAAATTACCCACTAATCATTTTCATGGCATCAGGTTCAATGCACGTGGCACAGCACAGCTACTATTTTAGGTTGTAAGAATGTTTCCTTAACATTTCCATTAAGTAAAAAAAGGGTTAAAAAAGTCATTTTGAAGACTTTAGGAATGTTCAAAATGTCTAGCTTGGTTATAATAACGCTTTTTAAAATTGTTTTTCTTCTGTAACTTTTTAAAACATTCCACCAACTACTCAAGATTAACGTTTTTGATATTTAACATTAGAAAATAGAAACATTCTAATAATGATACAGCTTCGAGAGAACTTTTAGAAAACATTAGTCTAACGTTCTGAGAAAGCCGAGACCAGCGCAAACCCACACACTAGCAAAAGCTGATCACATTACACTGTAGTGTTGTTAGAAAATCCTACTTTAAAACAACACAAATAAACAGGAAATGACTACACAAAACTACCCCATACAAAACGACCCCATATGCCTTTTCCAGTGCTACGGTGATTCAGACTCTTATAATAGGGTATAATAGCATGCATGCTCACCTGGGGTCCTTCTGTATGCTGTCTATAGAGGGAGAGCGCGCCAGGTTGCCTTCCGGTGGCAGGGCGGGGCCAGACTTGCTGTAGGGAGACTCCACAGACGAGCAGTACGGCAACGTTCGGTAAGAGTCGGTGTAATTGGAGCCCTGGCCGGAGGCATAGCCACCCCGGGGAAACGTCCCCGTGGCATTCTGACTTCCTGTTCGCTGCAAGGGTACGGAGTCAACACCAGGGGAGGACGGGGCTATGGCAGGAGAGTAGGGACAAAACAAGAAGTTCAGGATCTGTTCACAGAACTGGTTAACTAGCTCTAGAAGAACAACGACAAGGCACGTAAAAAAACAAGACGGGGAGATAAGGAAGATGAAAACATGACAGAATGAAAGAACGATAGATAAGGAGAGATGAGGAAAAGGAGGAAAAGATGAGAGTGATAAGAAAAACAGCCATACAGTTATCATAACAAGTACATATAGGATTAGTTAGCAATACCAGTCAACCAATGTTGTCTTGAGCCCTAGCAAAGATAAACCAGTATGGGGTCCAACTGGCCACACCTGCCAATGGTGGGAGAATTAAGAACATGAAATATTTCTTACTAGCCATTAAACTGTATTTGGCATAGTTTTATTTGAAAAAATATATATTTCATCTCTGTGACAAAGGGACTGTGTTGCTTTGTACATTAGCGTCATTGCGTCTCTTGATAAAACTGCACCTGTCACAAAACCACAAAGATCCACTGAGCTTCTGTTCATCATAGTTTCATTTGGTAGTTTAATGCCACATTCCACATGTGTGCTGCCACATGGAGCTCGGGAGAAGTTTTCACTTAAGTTAAAGTGCTTAGAAGACGCAAGGATCACATGACAAAAATGTTTATCTTAGTGGACGGTATGTAGCTATTTGATTTTAGGTGTAAGCAGCTCTTACATCACTGACGGACAAAATATAGTTCTTACAGTTTAATATAAACCACACTGCAGCTCCTAATAATGTTTCCAGCCATCTGGCAAAAAGCATTTGATGATTTATCAACATGCCAATTTTTGCTCGCATTTGGTGCTTTTCAAGTGATCATTTTGAACCCTGTCTAAGTACCATTTTTTAGTTACTACATTACTGTAGTTATTACATTACTGTAATAACTTTTTAAATAACTTTTAGAGAACTTTTACAGAACGTTAGCCAATGTTCTGAGAACGGTCCCTGTTAGCTGCACAGCATCACATTTTTAAATTGCTGTCTGATGAAACATCATTGTATCTGATGCCTGTCACTTTGGAATTTTGGATATTATATCCATGAGAAGAGATCACAAATCATGCAATTCTCTGTATTCAGTCTGACCTGGATCTGAAAACTACAGTCTTGTTTCCAAAAGCAGATCAATTTAAACGCATATGTGCTTGGTTTTTAAGTAAGGTACGTTTTGCTCATAGTGAGTGTCCTCTGAATGTTGGCTAACATTCTCTTAAAGTTGTCAAAAACGTTCTTGCGGTAATGGTAATAGAACATTTTTACCATTATATCAAAAACATTATTCCTGTACAGTTGTTAGCGGAAAGCTTCAAAGCGTTACAGAATTTAAAATTGTTTGAATAACGTTCATTCGTTTCGAACAACATTTTGAACGTTCCAAAAACACTTGAATACTATTTTTAACATTTTTGTTATTTAACAGAAACACTAGGGAAACTTTCCCACAACCTATAATGGTTGGCTAGGACGGCAGGCGCCGTCTGCTAGACAGCCTGTCGAGTGTCTCATAAATTTAACCAGCAAGACGATCAATGGCGGGATTCTGGGTCTTTACCACAATAGTGTCAGCAAGGCCGTAAAACAGAACTATTAGTCACCGAACATAAAGTGCACCCTGGGAAAAAGGGTTCAATGTATCTTCACAGACCATCCGTGACTCTTTAGCTTCCTTTGGAGAAAATGGTGCTCTCGCTCAGTGTAGGCTAACGATAATTAGACTTAGTGTGAGATTAATGGAGACTGTGCTTCAAAAGAAAAGGAGAGAAAGAACATGAGTGAGGTAGAAAGTAACCTAAAACAGAGGTGGGGGTGTTGGGGCCAAATTAAACTTCCTGTGCTGGCAGATATAATGAGAAGCTGGCTGACAGTTCAGTGACCAGACAGAGCTGAAACAGCATCAGACAGACCTCCAGTGAATGCATTATTTGCACCTGCCCTTTGCTGGGATGGAGGACCCAGCTAATAGAGAATGTTCTCAGAATGTTCTCTCAAAGTTATCAAAAATGTTCTTGCAGTAATGGTAGAAGAACATTTCTTTCAGGTTATAAATCGTATAAATATAATATAAAAAATGTTATTTTTAATAGTTAGAGGAACGTTTTAAAAGCATTACAGAAATAAAATGTTTTATAACAAACCAAAACGTTTTCTAGTTTTCTGTTTCTAGAACTTTCACAAAAAATGCTTTATATTGTTTTTGTGACTAATGGAAACATTATGGAAACGGTCTTACAACCTAAAATTGTTAGCCGAGGAGGTCTATAACATCAAGAGAATAGCGACCTTATTAGCAACCATCTTAAACGATGACATTTAAGACACCAGACAGGGATAAATAAGTTCATTTCATACCTTTACGAGACCTTCAAAAAACGGTAAAGCATCTATTGTACTATAATAAAAAATTGGGGGATTCGTCATTTTTATTAACTCAGCAGCAAATAGTGTCATCTTACAATTGAAATAAATAATCTCACAGTTCACGTGACCCTCTCTTCAGTTTGTCCCACCTTTATATCGGAGACACAACTGCCTCTGAAACCCACACAGTCACACTTCCAAAAGTAGATCACTACAACTGCGCATTTGTTTGTTTTTTCAACGTAATGAGGTGGCAGGATATTCATTGCGATCAATATCAAGATGGAGGCATTCAGCTGCAGGCACACAGCTACTCATTATAGGAATGGGAATATATATAGAGAAGATTTCAAATAAGTCAAGGTTTATCACAGAAGGCCCCTGCTGATGTGATTTGCAAAAGCATGACCTGCGTACAGATGTCTTAAGCAGGTGAAAATCTGTATGTCATTAGTTACCTCAAGAAGAGCACTAATTAATAAGAAAGTATATAATTAAACTCAATGTAACGTGTGTAATTTTTGTGTCTAATCTTGAGAGATCAAACAGTCACACTGATGCGGTGAATGACTGAAACAGAATAGATTTTAACGACCTATTCTTCTTATAATCGAAAAACGAGCTTCAGTTCCAATGTGTATTTATTTCTTCAAGATAGACTTTAATAATCCAAAGGGCTGTAAGTTTTCCGCTCGACACACTGAGGCGAATCCATTAAACAGTTCTGCAAATAATACTTCAGAACTAAAACCGCTTCATTCACTAACCAGCCACTATCCAAGTTAACCAGCCTGACTACAAGCCTAAAATAAAACTGGTATTTATTTAAACTCTTTATTTTCAGCACAAACGCACCACCTTCCTATGCAACTGAAGCCTGTATGCGGTGCCTTATTTACAAACTCTCTATTTTCCTATTATAATTAACGTTGTAATATCACGGCCTGTGAAAACTAGCAATTTTGTGGGCGCTTCTGCAACTTATTTGCATAATGGCATAGGCAACAACGCAACATTATATACACAGCGTCAGAATGAATGCTAATGCGAGCGTGTGCGCCGCTGCACTAGGCCACTGCGCCGACAATAACGCTATGAAGCGCTGCCACTGGAAAATGACCTTTACGTGACCTTTAGATTCTACTAGCTTATCATATCAGAAAGTGTGTATGTTACTTGACCTCATACAGCACTACGTGGACAAGGGCTTTCCTAAACACAGCGTGAGATAAAACACACGCCCTCGAACACGGGCACAAACCCACACAGAGTGTGGGGTGGATAACATCTTGCATAAAATCTCGACACCCGCCTCATCTCGTATCTATTATTTGTCATCGTCTATTGTAAACAACGCGAGACCAGAAAGTTATAACTGCCAAATATGAGAGTGCATATATTTTCTGTCTAAATGAGAAATGGCCCCATAAACAGTTCTGTGTCTTACAATAAAAGCAGGTGTTTATTAACTCACAGAAGGATTCTCATACTTTTCCATCTGTGAGACAATTTACCGGTCAGTTTTAGCATCAACGCAACACATTTCTTTATAACACAAGCACTCTAGGGATCAGACTAACAGCAACCGCAGACAGTTTTTCATACCAGTGGCGATTAATTTAACTAGATCCACAAACAGAGAGTACGGCTGGCCTCTGTCTTTAATAAAATTGCACAATGCCTGATACAATGACTGTACAATACTCCTCCCTGGGGTCACACGGTGAGCTCACCACCCCAGCTAAAAAGCAGACAGTTTCTCTTAATACATTTGTACAGAGGCTGTTAACGAGGGCCACTAGCTTCAGTGACTTCTACTATTTCCTGACAACACGGTCTGACGGTGTAATTCTTGATTTAACTTGATAGAGCAACGTTTACCTAACATTTTCTTTAAGTTACAAAAAATGTTACAAGTTTATTTTTTACATTATAACCTAAATTTGTTAGCTTGGTATTTGCTGTACTGGGAGGGATATGAATGAATGTGGTTATCTGACTTGGATTGGTCTATTTGTTTGCTTATAAGACAAACATCAAATGCTGGCATAAGGAAAATTTCACTCTTGTAATGCACAAAACTGTGGTTATCCTTAAAACATAATACCCAGGATTTTCCAACACACACAACCATGTTATTTGGATAAAATTATATGTTCTATAGCTGTTGTATGCAGTGCTAATGCGCTGCAATTTCATGCCCTGCCTCAACAGTTCAGATCCAAACACGCATCTGTTATGTTCCGTGTGCTGTTTTACCTGCCGAAGGCGTTATTGTTATATTGTTATATTGTCACTGCTCTCACCCAGCTAACAGGTAACGTTCTCAGAACGTCATATTCTATAAAAGTTCCCTCTCAGTTATCACAAAAAGATCTTGCAGTATTGTAAGTAGAAGGTTTTTTAACGTTATATAATCATCTTTTTATATTAAAAACATTATGCATTTGAACATTTAAATGTTTTAAACATTCCTAGAACTTTCAAAATAATGTTTGAAATGTTTTTGTTACTTAGAAACATTAAGAAAATATTCTTACAACCTAAAATTGTTAACTGGGCATGTGTATCCTTTAAGGAGGAAATCTCCAAAGATCAGCCAGAATAGAAATATTTGGGGTGTTTTATATTGTTCATGATGTTGTAATTAAACAGCATTATACTATACAGTATCTGGAACAGTTTACTACTGTATATTCAGCTATAAGTTAAACTGAGCTTCTCAATGGGGAGTTTAATGCTGATAACCATAAATTATGTGTGTACTGTATATACTGTACTGCAAGCTATAAATACATCCTGAAAGCTCAGCAAAAAAGAGAATGTCATTATTTCATAAATTCATAAAATACACAGGTATTACAGATGCGAAGGTGACCTGGGAAAATGAGGTCAGGCTGCAGCTCAGTGCGCTGTATTTTAAAGGACTGACAACAATGATTTCGTGCTGACAACAATGATTGGTGCTTGACAGATGGATTGAGTCACCAACTTCTAAGCACTGTATATACAGTAAATGACCGTGAAGGTGCTTAGAGATCCACAGATTCCTTCTCCTAATGGAAGTGCTTGGAGATCCAAACATTCCTCTTTTCTGTGCATCGAACCGTATAATGGCTGAGAAACGACTAAGCTTCACTTCTTTCTTCTCCTTTAACCTGAAGTGCTGCTTTAGACTCGTGAACGGAGGTTTGCACAGTCATCGAGGTAAAATCAAGGTCTTCCTCTGTTCCATTTATCCATTCTAAAGACACCTGCCAGCTCTCACTGGGGTATCACAGCCTGTTCATTTAACATATAAAGCAGATTCAGGAACAGATAAGAATCGCTTAATAGCTCTATGCAAAACAGCCCCTTTTGTGCCATAATAGTCAGGAATTCAATGTTTTGATAATGGCAAAGCCACAATTTTTTCTCCATTTGCCAAAGTGTGGCGGGTTACCGATTTTCTTCCATTAAGTAACAAAAATGTTATTTTGAAATGTTTAGGCATGTTCAAAACGTCCAGTTTTTAGGCGTCGTATTACCATTATTGCTTGGTTATTATTCAAACATTTTTTAAAATTCTGTAACGCATTTAAAACATTCCACTAATTACTTAAGAATAACGCTTTTGATATACACTATATATAATGCTAGAAAAACGTTCTACTAACATTGCTGCAAGAACCTTTTTAAAAACTGAGCACTTTAAGAGAACATTTAGAGAACATTATCCAACGTTCTGAGAATGTTCTGTGTTAGCTGGGTGTATGGAGATATGGGAAGGCCTTTTGATAGCCTTGATAGCACTTGGGCGCTAAGCTTGGGTTAATTCCTCATTCGGTTTCAAAATGAGTCTTTTCAGCACATTCCCGACAGCATACGCTGCTCTCGCTGTTCTCTCAACACAAAGCCTAATTAACTTCATGAAGTTTGAGATTCAGAGCTCAGAACGCATGAGAACTTCTGCAGCAGTGCGGGCAGCAGCAAGAAAGGCCACTAAGAGCTTAATCATATTCATATTTTCTAGAGTCCCTTCAAGATTATACATGATTCCAGACAGGCAAACTTGTGCTGAATGAAGCAGTTCAAGAAAATCAGCTGTAAAGGGAATGTAATGTAATGTATTAATGATGTTATTGTGTTACTGCAGAGTTCTTATACAATGCTCGTTTAAAATGCTTTCCGCACATTATTAGCTGTAACTCTCATAAAGCCTATAAAGAACATGTCCAGGTCACATTTCACCCCAAAATTAAAGGAGATCGATTTAACCAATGTTATACTAGCCTAAATTAAGATTTTTGTGATTAATGACAATTATTGTTATTTGTAAATTATTTAAATCTGTGTAAATTACATGCTACTATAATATATAAATGGTGTTTCTGTAGCTCAATTGGTAGAGCATTGCATTAGCAGTGCACGGGTTGTGGGTTGGATTTCACATACTGATAAAAATGTGTAATGTGAAAGCACTACGCCACATTGAATAAACGCGTCTACCAAACGCATGAATGTGAATGCAAATATTTCCAAATTTAAATAGAATTTTCGCTTTGCACTAAAGTGATGAAAATTTGTGGGGAAAATGTGCCATGTTCATAATATAATGTCACAATGCATCAAATCTGGGTCTTCATAATAAAATATTTGTTTTTCAATGTAACCCAAACAATGTAACTCTTGGCCAATTTTATTACCCACCGAACTTTAAAAAAAAATAGTTATTTTCTTCTGTGTGAAATTCGATATCTCAAAGGGGCTTTTTATAGAATTTTGCTGAAACTGTGCAAAAGTCGTCATGGACAGCACTGCATCAAAAGACAAACCAGCTGCAGTGCTCCTGTTTTTATAGCACAAAGCGCGAGACTACACAACATTACACAACTTCTTCCTCTCGAATCTTCTCATGATCATGCCCTGAAACACACTGATTGGTTGAGTCGTTTCCACCTGGAGATGTCAGACACGACAGCCTTCCAAAACAATGACATCTGTCTCTCTCTGTCTCTCTCTCTCTCTCTCTCTGCAGAGGAGCCAATGTACTTTATGAAAGAATTGTTTGGAGAAAAACAGAGCCATTACATCCCATCTGATTTTAGGTTGTAAGAACGTTTTCCTAACATTTTCAATTAAGTACGAAAATTTTGTTAAATGTTATTTTGAAAGTTCAAGGAATATTCAAAATGCACAAATGTCAAAACCTTTTGCCGTTCTATTAACGTCGCTGCTTTTAAGAACAATATTCAAACATTTTGTGATTTTATAACTTTTTAAAACGTTCTACTAACAATTAAACAATGTTTTTGATAATAATATGTGATGTTAAAAAAAGTTCTACTAACGTTACTGCAAAAACATTTTTGATAACTTTTACAGAACGTTCTGAGATTGTTTCCTGTTAGCTGGTCAGTACTGTGACCGTGATGGCTTCCAATATTCATATCTCAACTGTCAGATAGCAGACCCTCATTAGCGACTTCATGACTCTCTGCTTCGCATCTGCAAAGCGACCTTGATCACACAAGAACTCAGACTGGAGTCGCTTTGTTCGCAAGGCTCTGTTCCATCTCTGCATCCAGAGACTTTGTCAGGCATCTCAATGTCACCTGCCGCTGGGAAAATGCTTGTTTATTATCAGGATGCGACAGCAGAGCTTCACTGTGGGATGACTTGTGTTAATCTGCCATGTAAACAAATGTGTAATAAAACAGAAAGCAGAGGAAAGTGAGAAAAGGGGAGCAGGTATAGCATATAGCATACATTTATGAATATTCTTACAGGGTCTGGAAGGGGGGCATATATTTGTATATATGCATTTTGTTCTATCATCATTATGTGTTCAATACATGTTTGGACTGTATGAACTTATGTTTAGCTTTAGGTTTTTCATTAGCGTACAAATCTAAATGCCTGATGATGTCAATGTCATAGTAACTAAAATCCAGTTAAATCGTTCATTATTGGTTGAACTAAACCTCCAATCAAACCCCTAACTGTGTGAATAGCTTCAGCAGCCAGACAGGCACTATAGACCTTATGTCATGTGACACAACTTCACAACCTTTAGCTTTAGCCAGAAAACTACTGCGACAAGCAAATTTAATTGCTTCATCTGTTATTTAATTGTATTGTAAACACCAATAACGGACACAACCCGTGTTGTGCTTTGTTTATATAAACAAGCCAATGCGCTCCATTATGCTTTAAAAACGCAGAAATATTTTAACGGTGAGCAAATAAAAGAGCTGTGACATGTAAGTGCCCACAGTGGAGAAACCCGAGAGAGAGAGAGAGAGAGAAAGAGAGAGAGAGAGAGAGAGAGAGAAAGACAGAAATTGTCGCTCTGCTGATGCTGCTGTGCCATTAGGCAGAGGCAACAGTTTTGAAAAAGAATAAAATCCCTGAGGTGCTTTATAAGCTTCACTTCTTAAAGGTCACCGAAAAACCGCAGCACGTGTAAGACATTACCACCAAAGACCCCAAATTAAAACAGACCGCATGGATTTTATCTGCACAGTTGAGTCAGTTGACAGCAGTCACAG
>JAZGTJ010011801.1:0-16533 GCA_036877575.1 Botia almorhae
CTACTGTGTTTTAAATCAAAACTGAATGTCAGATTAATCTCACAGTGGCTAAGGTGAGCTACTGCAGATACACAAACTCATTCTGGTAAAATACATGTTCAGACTGTTTTAACCCAAAATGACCACAAAGTGGGACAGGAAAGACTGTCTGCAGAATATCTTCCTCTGTATAAAAAGCAAAGCTTTGATTTTCCTCTTGGTCACACGCATTAAAGTTCCTCGGATGGCACGTGGTGTCTGAGTCACTTCTGCAATCATCTATGATTGTGAGCAACACACAACAAGGAATTAGCTATTTGCACTGACAGCGATTTAAAAGTTATTCGGATTGCTGTATTTGTTACTGGTTCTTGTACATTTTGTATCCCAAAATATGTGCATAGTGAATATTGATATTTAAAATGTATATTGAAGCTGTTTTTCAATAGGCTAAAGTCATATTACACTACTGGTCAAAATGTTTTTGATATTCTTGATGTCTTTAATATAATATGGAAGATTTTCCTAAATGTTTATAATACATTTTGAAGATAAATATCAATTGTGCTTTTTTTCTTACAAAATTGGAATTTAATTTTAAATAAAATGGTTAGGGAACAAAAAAAGCAAGGATACAATAATCAACTTCAATGTTATTTAAAATTATTTTAAGCATGGATATTATACAGTTATTATATTATTATTATTATATTATCTGATATTCTACAGTTCATTAAGAGAAGCCAGGCTATGCAGAGCTGTTTCAAAGTGTGACTAAAATAAGTTTTTTATTATTTGGGATAAATGGACACTACATAATTCTTATTCTTTTATTTGTGTTATATAACAACACAAACAACTTTATTGTTATTCAAAAATGTAGAAAATAGCACAAATAAAGAAAAAATAGGTGTGTCCAAATTTTTGACTGGTAGTGTACATGCTATGAAAGTAGTAGTGTTATTTAATTTGTGGAAAGTTACATAGATGAGTGAGTGAGTGAGAGAGAGACAGAGAGAGAGACAGGGAGGGGTCATTCTCATGAGAGAAATCCATATTTTATTTGTAGTTTGACCAAAGCCTAGCAGATTAATGTAAAGGGCACTGAAGAGCTATTTTGAGCCAAAGCGCTGTACACAAAAGAATGTGTGAGAATAGCAAAATCAAAACAACAACTTTTTCTGGTCACATACCACCATACTGTGTGGTGTGCTGGGAGTCCCCTCTGCTTGTGTGTGGGTTCGTGTGGTTAGGTCTTTGTGTTGTGAAAGAAAAGGAACACAGTGTAACCAAAGATGTTGTAAATTGGGCTGGACTTGCCAAACATATAGACCATGTTGTGTTATATTTAGCAGGAGAACAAGTAACAGCATTACAAGGACTCAGATAGAGATGCATAGCAAGCTCTGCCAAAAATAACCCATTCAAGAACGGATGTCAGTTTGAAGTTAACTAGGAAATTCAGTATATATGGATGGAAATTTAAGGAATTAGTTTCTGCCATTTTCTCACCCTGTCATTTTTTTAAATCTGGACTTAAAAAAAAAAAGATTTTTAGCAAAATGTTCACATCTTGTCCATACAATAAAAGTATACAGTGACAAAAAGCACCATAAAAAGATTACTGAAGTGGTCCATATAACTTATGTGCTATACACAAACTTTATGTGAGAACAGTAAAAATCTTCTATTCAGCCACAATTCCTAAATTATATTCATAATCTCATAATAATGTTTCACACATCTTAATACCATTGAAGGAAATCACCTTAATTAGGTTACAAACCAAATGAAAGGTCAATATGGTTAAATTGTTTTGAAAGTTCAAGGTGTTGTGTATTCAGATGTTAAGCACAAAACTGATTACCAGTGATAACAATCACACATGTAGTCTTCACACTTTATTTTCAGGCAATCAAATATTCTAACCCTTATGAAAAGTACCCAAAATTACCCATTTTGGCAGATTTATTACCATTTGTATAACCATAGTTTTACTACAAATACCGTGGTTAAACTATTGTTGCTGTAGCAAAACCATTTGTAGTTACTGTTAATTAACTATAGTAAGCATGTTTTTTATTTGTAGAAAACCATAATAGACCTAGATCTCCATGGCCAAGTTTCAGGTCAAATCAAGCAGAAAGCAGCAGTTTGAGGCTGAACAACCATCCCATCCAAACTCCAGATGGCCTTCAATTTAATGATGACTGTATGGATTACCATAGGCATAAGGAACCATTCACACATGTCTGGTCTCAAATAGGTTTAAGGCCAGAAACATAGTCTGTGCAAGTACACAAATGCTTCTGTGCGGTGGTGCGTTTTAGAACTTAGTGCAATGTAGGTACAGTAAAAGACTGTACCGACTGTACCTTAGTACAGTAGGTACAGTATGTGTTGTATTTTCATCATAGGGTGCTATAGCTATAATTACCATTAATTGTCACACTCAACACCCAGTTTTCTTCTTTCAGGTTTACTGTCAGTGCAAAGCAGTTCTTGTTAAGAGAATCTTGTTAGGCTGTTTTATAATTGGTTATCAGAAGGATAATGCATACAGTGTAATAGCACATACGTTTAAGGGTATGTCTGTCCTCCCCTTGGTACCACTACAATAATGTGTCTGCAGTATGTTTATGGCTTTAATCAAAAGACCATGCTGAAGCTGTGGCCTTCCAGTCAGCAGCATGTTGCAGACACATGATGGCATTAGGGCTTTTCAGACTGTAATTAACCCTGGGTTATTTCATTCTAAACCCTGTACTATGTGAGGAACAATTCACACTTGTAATTTAGAAATGGGGTTAGAACCATTTTCTACTGTGTTATTTTCATGTTGTAAAAATGTATTAAAAAAACTTTACATTAACTGGACACAAATTTTGCAATGCAAAATGTAATTACATAATGCTTTAAGTGGGAAGGAGAAATTGCTGTTACACCGATTCAGTCATGTTATGTGTTAATCCATATTTTCTTGTATTAATTAATGTGCGATACAAGGTGCTCAGTACAGTCATCTGTTGAGTATCCAGACAGAGAGGGTCTTTTCGGTTTGTAATTTTTACATTTATTCTCTATACATAATGATTGCCGAGCATGTACTTACTTTAAAATACTGCGTATTTTTAAATTTCATCAGAACATCTGATGTAATACTGGCTGAAAATCTTTACTACACAGGTTTGCCTGAATTTTCCACACAATGGGGTGAAAATCTTCCATGTTTAATAGAGTTGAGCAAGAATGGTATAAATTATGTCTGACATTTGTACTAAGTACTTTTACTGCACCTT
This sequence comes from Botia almorhae, assembly GCA_036877575.1. Lineage (NCBI taxonomy): Eukaryota > Metazoa > Chordata > Actinopteri > Cypriniformes > Botiidae > Botia > Botia almorhae. Next base: position 3,279 of record JAZGTJ010011801.1, read on the forward strand.
ATCCACTGTACATTGGCTCTGTTGATAGCTTGTGTCACCAAAACAAAGTCACTTTCAAAATTCTATTCAAATAATTTGCAAAAAAGTATGAGTGTATATATTTAGTTGTAATACAACTAAAGACATAAAGATGATGCTATGATTTACTGCTTTCAATTGCTAGTCAATGACAGAAGGGGTAGGAGGCACATGCTTATTCTAGAGAGAATTTTATTGGACAAAAATGTGTATATGCTGTTTTTTGTCAACATTCAGAAAGGTAGAAATATAGGTTACCTCAAAGTTGACTATGTAAAAAAACTGACTATGACTATTTACAGACTATTTGAAACCTATTTAAAAAGTATGTATATACTTTTAAGAAAAAGTGTTTTGTAGCCATACAGTAGATGTAATAAACATCCTGCTCAACTTGTCTTTAATATTATACAACCTGTCTTGCTTTATTTAGGTTTGTCGTCAGACAGAAAATGAATTCCTGTTGTACACCTTGTCTGTGTCATAACATTCTCTCGTGTCAGGCCCCATGAGACTGTTTCTCCCATTGCTCTGAGTGATGTAACACACAGAGAACCTTTGTGAAAACACAAGCCATGTGCCTGAAATACCCATGAAGGCAGTGGAAAAGTGTGATCTTCTGATGATGTAAATCTTCATGTACAAAATACATCATGTTTTCCTGGAATAAGAAAAAGTCTTACGTGCCTGTTCTTGTATTAGCAAGAGTGGCCATATTATTTTGGTCATAGATGGCGGTTTTTCTGTCCAGATCACTTAGACCTTTTGTATGTATGTATATGGAACACATATTCTCAACATCCCAAAGAGTTTAAACCTTGTTTGAACTCAAAGGGGTGTGCCTTCAAAAAACATAGATTATACACAAAATTAAAGTAAATATCATTATGTGATCTCTAATATTAATCACAATTTGAATTTTATGCAAGATTTAGCTTTACCCTGTCATGGTGCAGTACTATGGTACAGTGCAGGTAACAAGGTAAGAATGCTGTTCTTTGACACAGGATAGTATATACCATCATACACTGATGTTTACAAGTGAGAAAGCATTTATTACATGTGACTGCAAAACCATTGAGATGCTACGATGACAGGCAACTGTAAACAGGCTACAGTTTTGGGTTACAGTTTTAAGCTGTAACTGGTAAAATCAATGTAATTTTTGGCGTTGAGTTATTGCTTCAATAAATCAAACAAACATGATCATCCAAGATATGTTGAGTCTGGCACTCCGGAGTCTTAGATTCAACTGTTTCTGGATTAGTTGTGTTGTTAACTGATCTTGTGACTTTAGTTATACTGGCTTGCATAGGTTGATTTAGTCACAGTGCAGCTTTTCCAGGCAGGCAAACATCTGATCAAGTAGTGAAGCCCTGTGGGAATCTTAGTGGTTTACCATAAAATAAAAGACTAAATTTGATCTAAAAAGGCTTTTTTAGCTTGATGTCGTAGTAGAATCTTATTAGGTACCACAAAGAACATTTCATTAAAGAGTTATTTAAAAAACTGTGTATGCGCTGGTGCTCTACAGAACCCAGGCAGTAATGGACTAATCTGAAAAGTTTATAAGAAAACATAAGGATTTTGAAGTGGAACTCTTAAACTCTTTTAACTAAGCTCGGGAGGAGCACAGTCATGTAATCCAACCAATCATCACGCAGCGATGCATATATATAGCCGTCCCTTACCTCCGTCACATGACAGTCTCGCAGCATCCCTCCGCCACCCCATCACCTCACACTTGATTGGCATCTACCTCAGTCAAGGACGGGGGGATTACTCTGGGTTCGGGCCAAATTCTGAGTTCGGAGCCCTCCCCCCGGACAGCACGCCAAATACGCATCAGTGATAATTTGCGATTGCATGTTAGTGCAAAATGCCATAAAACAACACGGTCACCTCAAAAACTCAGTCTACAGTTTCTCTTTCCATTCTCAGCTGCATATGATCTTTCTCCATGGACATGGGTCTGCTCATAGAACACCAACAGACAACTGACCCAGGCCTTCATGCCTGCTCTGTGGTTTATTTTTTCAGGCCACAACGCCCCAAAATAGTGCTGTCTGTACTCCCATGACAGCCCCATGATTCCCACCCACAATTCAGAGCTTCCCAGCTCAGGGTTAAAAACAACTCTGGATTACTGATCTTTATTATCTATATTTTATGTATTCTGTTTTCTGACACACTATATTGCCAAAAGCATTCGCACACCCAACCAAATAATTGAATTTAGGTGTTCCAATCACTTCCATGCCACAGATGTATAAAATGAAGCACCTAGGCATGCAGACTGCTTCTACCAACGTTCAGGACTACTGTGATAGGATGCCACCTCTGCAACAATCCAGTCGTGAAATTTCCTTACTATTAAATATTCCACAGTCAACTGTCAGTGGTATTATAACAAAGTGGAAGCGATTGGGAATGGAAGCTACGAAGTGGTAGGCCACGTAAAATGATAGAGCGGGGTCAGTGAATGCTGAGGCACATAGTGCACAGAGGTCGCCATCTTTCTGCAGTCAATCGCTACAGAGCCCCAAAGTTCATGTGGCCTTCAGATTAGCTCAAGAACAGTGCATAGAGAGCTTTGTGGAATGGGTTTCCATGGCCGGGCAGCTGCATCCAAGCCATACATCACCAAGTGCAATGCAAAGCGTCGGATGCAGTGGTGTAAAGCACGCCGCCACTGGACTCTAAAGCAGTGGAGACGCATTCTCTGGAGTGATGAATCATGCTTCTCCATCTGGCAATCTGATGGACGAGTCTGGGTTTGGCAGTTGCCAGGAGAATGGTACTTGTCTGACTGCATTGTGCCAACTGTGAAGTTTGGTGGAGGGGGATTATGGTGTGGGGTTGAGGAACTCTGAATGCTTCAGGAACTCTGAATGCTTCAGCATACCAAGAGATTTTGGACAATTCCATGCTCCCAACTTTGTGGGAACAGTTTGGGGATGTCCCCTTCCTGTTCCAACATGACTGCGCACCAGTGCACAAAGCAAGGTCCATAAAGACATGGATGAGTGAGTTTGGTGTGGAAGAACTTGACTGGTCTGCACAGATTCTTGTGGAAAGCCTTCCCAGAAGAGTTGAAGCTGTTATAGCTGCAAAGGCTGGGCTAACGTCATATTAAACACTATGGATTAACAATGGGATGTCACTTAAGTTTATATGTGTCTAAAGGCAGATGAGCAAATACTTTTGGCAATATAGTGTATTCCACTTTTTTAATTGGAACTGAATGTTAATGGCTTGTATTTGTATTAAAAACAAACGCCAACTGTAATGATACACTACGAATTGTTGGCTAACAAGTTATCAAAAATGTTCTTGCAGTAATAGTAGAATGTTTTTCTAATAATATACAGGTGCTGGTCATAGAACATCTTCAAAAAGTTGATTTATTTCGCTAATTCCATTTAAAAAGTGAAACTTGTATAATGTATACATTCATTCCACACAGACGGATGTATTTTAAGTGTTTATTTCTTTTAATTTTGATGATTATAACTGACAACTAATAAAAAAACCCAAATTCAGTGTCTTAGAAAATTAGAATATTACTTAAGACCAATTAAAAGGATTTTTAATAATCTTGGCCAACTGAAAAGTATGAACATGAAAAGTATGAGCATTTACAGCACTAAATACTTAGTTGGTGCCTTTGCCTAAATTACTGCAGCAATGGAGTCGATCAGTCCGGGGCACTGCTCAGGTGTTATGAGGGCCCAGGTTTCCCTGATAGTGGCCTTCAGCTCTTCTGCATTGTTGGGTCTGGCATATCGCATCTTCCTCTTCACAATACCCCATAGATTTTCTATTGGGTTAAGGTCAGGCGAGTTTGCTGGCCAATTAAGAACAGGGATACCATGGTCCTTAAACCAGGTACTGGTAGCTTTGACACTGTGTGCAGGTGCCAAGTCCTGTTGGAAAATGAAATCTGCATCTCCATAAAGTTGGTCAGCAGCAGGAAGCATGAAGTGCTCTAAAACATCCTGGTATACAGCTGCGTTGACCTTGGACCTCAGAAAACACAGTGGACTGGAGCAGATGACATCAATGACCCCATCAATGGAATTAGTGAAATAAATCAACTTTTTGAAGATATTCTAATTATATGACCAGCACCTGTATATATTATATATAAAAATAATTTTTAAGTCATTAATGGAATGTTTTAAAATTTTATGGAAACATTCTTACTATTATGGTAGAGGCTCCAGCCTCTTCTCCGCCACGCCACCAGAGGGAACCCTCACCGAAGTACTGATCGGATTTCCACGAACTCCAATTCCCATAATGCACTTACCTGAACTGATTACTTTCTGTTCGCCACCTGCAACTCATCAAACACTCTCCATATAAACCGGATATTTTCAGTTGAACTTTGCGAAGTCTTGATTTAACGGTGCATCATTACTGAGCATTTTTCCCTGTCTATTGTTGGTTGGTTGGTTGGTTGGTTTATCATTTTATCATGTATGATTTGGATTATCTCTCGTTTTCAATTGTTTGCTACCTGCCCTTGTATTTTGTATTGCCTTACCATTATCGATTGTTTGCTGCCTGCCTCGACTCATGCCTGTCTCATGTTTACTCTCTTGCCTTGTCTACACAGTAATTGTTTACCGTTACTGAACTTGCTTGTCGACTCTGTCAATAAATACTACTGCAGATGGATCCTACTCAGTCTGATCCTTCGTTACACTTACAACCTACTTTTTAATGAGAAATATTTTAATTAGTTTAATTTTCAGACCTTGACCCTATCTTGGCAGATCTGAGCAGTTTAAGACATTGTCACGTTGCACATTGGACACAAGTCTTTCTCAGAAAAAATTTCTGAAACAGGAGACTTCTCCATTTTCTTTCCATTTATTTTCACTGGGAAAAAACATTTGACACAAAGATCTTACTTGTGATTATTCTTTCCTGTTCCTTATCCAGTTCCTTATCCAGTCCTCATTATGAAAAATACAAACAAGCACAGGTCAAGACTTGACTCTATTGTCTTCATTGTTTTACAAGTTTTACTCTGATAGCACCCGAAAAGGTCTTTGTTTTGAAAGGTCAGGAAAGAGTTAACAATCATGGGCGCCAAAATAATGAGTCAAAGGTAGGGTGGTCGCCGGGGAATTCTGCTTATCATGATGAAGAGACAGAACGGCAGGAAATACAGTAGAGGAAAGTGGACAGAGGAAAAAAGTGTTCTCTCTCTTTTTCTGTGTGTATAAGCAAATCAGATTACTGTGGTGTTTAGAATGAGTATGTTTTTGTGGGTGGAGGAATCAAGGTGGGTGGTGTCACCATGTGTGTAAAAAAACTAGTTAAATAAAAAGTAATATTAAAGTGTGGAAAGTGTTAATATATGTAAGGCTTGGGAAGAATGCTGGGTTTCTGGCTTAGCTTCACAGACAGAAAGAGTGAAATGTATGGTCGGTGCTTGCCAAAAGCGGGTGCTTATTTTTAAAGCTTTGATATACTTTCATACTTCATACAATAACATTCTGCACAGATTCAGCCATGAGATTTGATTACTGCAAGTTACAAGTTACAAGTGGAGTTTATTGTCATTTCAGCCATATACAAGTACATAGCGAAATGAGACAACGTTTCTCCAGACCAAGGTGCCTACATAAGACAAACACTAAACATCACGGACATAAGGGCTACATAAATTTAAAAAAGTATATACATAAAGTGCACAAGTGCAAAAACGTGCAGACAGCACAAGACAGTGTTAACAATGTAAACATGGGTAGTATAGTTTTGTCAGCCAGATGTGCAAAAACACTGGGTGGGGAATGTCCAGTTGTGTATGTATATATATATATATATATATATATATATATGTTTATGTATGTGTGTGAAATCCTTTACTCCAGTTTTACTGACTATTGAGGAGCCTGATGGCATGGGGAAAAAAGCTATTGCCCAGTCTGGTTGTGAGGGTCCGAATGCTACGGTACCATTTGCCAGACGGTAGGAGGGTAAAGTGTGTATGGGAGGGGTGTGTGGGGTCATCCACAATGCTGATGGCTTTGCGGATGCAGCGTGAGGTTTATATGTACGTGATGGAGGGAAGAGAGGCCCCAATGATCTTCTCAGCTGTCCTCACTACCCGCTAAAGGGTCATGCGGTCCGAGATGGTGCAATTTCCAAACCAGGCGGTGATGCAGCTGGAGAGGATGCTCTCGCTGGTCCCTCTGTAGAATGTAGTGAGAAGTCAACAACCATCTCTTTAGTTTTGTCCACGTTCAGAGACAGGTTGTTGGCTCTGCATCAGTCCGTTAGCCGTTGCACCTCCTCTCTGTATGCTGATGAGACCCACCACGGTTGTGTCATCGGTGAACTTGACGATGTGATTTGAGCTGTGCATTGCTGCACAGTCGTGAGTCAGCAGAGTGAACAGCAATGGACTGAGCACACAACCCTGGGGGGCTCCAGTGCTCAGTGTGGTGGTGTTGAAGGTGCTGTTCCCGATCCGGACTGTCTGAGTCCAGGATCCAGTTGCAGAGGGAGGTGTTCAGGTCCAGCAGGTTTAGCTTTCCAATCAGATGCTGGGGATGATTGTGTTGAAGGCTGAACTGAAGTCTATGAACAGCATTCGAACCTATGTGTCCTTATTGTTCAGGTGTGTGAGGGCCAGGTGGAGGGTGGTGGTGATGGCGTCATTTGTTGAGCAGTTGGGGCGGTAAGCGAACTGCAGGGAGGGGGGCAGTATGGTCTTTATGTGCCTCATGACGAGCCTCTCGAAAGCACTTCATGATGATGGGTGTGAGTGCACGTACGGGGATGGTAATTGAGGCAGGACACAGGAGACTTCTCTGCCAGCTGGTCTGCACATTCTCTGAGCACCCTGCCAGGAATGTTGTCTGGGCCGGCAGCCTTCCGTGGGTTGACTCTATGTAGCGTCTTCCTCACATCGGCTGTGGTTAGACACAGCACCTGATCTTTAAGAGGAGGGGTGGTCTTCCTTGCGTCACACCATTCTGTGCCTCGAACTGAGCGTAGAAGTTGTTCAGCGCATCTGGGAGGGAGGCATCACTGTCACAGGCAGGTTTTATACTTCTCTATATATAGTGTTCCGTTTTCAATTAAACAATTGTGATAAGTGAGAGAGAGAGAGAGAGAGAGAGAGAGAGAGAGAGATTCCATCAGGCACTGAGTATGATGTGGGTTAGCTAATGCTGGTCATCTTAGTTCTTGACAATAGAATGGAAATGAAAAATAGTGTACTTCAAACTGTGACACAGTATACACTGCTTTTTATAGTATGTGAAGCAGTTTTTAATAAGCAATTAAACAGTATGTTACAGTACAATATTGTTACAAGATTTCGTTACATTGCAGGTCTTCATAAGGAAGTCAGTATATTAAAAATAAATTGTATTGTTCAAAGGTTGCTCAGGAGACCTAGTTTATGTAATTGACATTATCTAAAACATTTCTTTTAAAATCAGGAGAAACATCTGAGACAAGGAGTGATAAAGACACAAATGAGACCGTTAACACACAGTAACAAGTGTAGAGATATAAATGTACATTTACTGTACATTTACCCTTATTAATTTAGCGGACACTTTTATCCAAAGCTACTTACAAAAGAGAGAGCATTTAACATTTTGTAACTAGCCAACAAGTCTAGTCTACAAAGCTACATTTGCACGTAGCAGTAGTTCTGATGCTGGGGACAGATTGAACAGTAGAATAATTTTTTTCTACTGTTCAATCTGTGTAACTTTAATAACTAACTTTAAACGTAGTTAAACACTGGAAAGTTAGGATATTAATATGTATAGTATAGCTTTGATAGTTTGTTTTTAGAAGGATTTGATGAGAACTGTTTGAGTTCATATAGAGTTCTCTGATTTTATAAACTGAGACATTGTTGAGATCTCTGAAACTCTGCAGGAGACAAATAATGTAACAAATGTGATCCGGTATTCCACAAATACAGAAAATGTACAGGCGAATACAGTACTGCAGAATACAGTATACATTATACATGCTGCAGAAATAGGACAGAACAGGTTCCTGAAAGGTTCTGTGTTGGGCTGTATTCCCATAAATTACCCTTAACACCCATAGAACCTTAGTTGCACAACAGATTATTTGTAGGTTCTACAGACTATAAAATAAAAAAAATAAATAAGCAATGGTTCTAATAAGCAATGGACTGAAAGATTTCTTGGGGAGCCAAAATAGTTCTTGGCATTGGTGTTGTTACGGTGACGGTAGTGTTTGTGACAAAAACAAGAAGCATGACACAGTAACTAAATAAACAAGAATATTTAATAAATGAAGAACATAAGACAACACAAACACTAACCGTATAAATGAAAGGGGTGACGACAAATGCAAACAGCAGCGTGATACAAAGACAATCCAAACAAGAAACACAAGTAACATAGGGTAATCCAACATCCAACATCCAACATCCAACATCCAACATCCAACATCCAACATCCAACATCCAACATCCAACATCCAACTGCACTCAACATCAACATAAACAACCCACAATCACCGACAAACTAAACATACAAACCGGGAACTTAAATAGACAGACTAATCAAAGTGCAACAGGTGATGACGATTACAAAAACAGGAAGTGAAGACAGTGAAAACCAGAAACTAAAATAAGAGTCCGGACTCCTAACATAGAATCATTACAGCTGTTAGGAGTCCGGACTCTGATTCTATGTTAGGAGTCCGGACTCCTAACAGCTGTAATGCCAAGAACAAAGAAAACCTTGTAGCACCTTTTTTTTAAATGTAGTATGGAACTGAAAATGCCGACCTCCCTGTTACTCATCTCTGTTTTTTTCACAGGTTCTTATGTCACCATTTATTTATTTGGTAATGTAATTTTCCAGTTGTTGAAAGTAAAGAAAACATGTTTTATTAAACAAGCACCTGCTGAATTTGGAGCCCAATTATTGCACCATGTCTGTCTTATGTAACGGGTGGTCTGAGAGTGCAGGGAATCCAATGTCTTTATAATGAGATCAGAATAAAGAGCATCCAACTGCAATAATCCTTAGCTTTAAGTTAAACAAACAGCTCAAGTTTTGTGTTTGCAGGAGGAAACTCCAGTAAAGCAATCAGTCGCTCAACTGGCTGGAAGACTCAGAGGTCTTGTGCTGCCAATGCCAGGAAACATAGAGGTAATGGTTTGTGAGTCTTTATTTATGAGTCTTTCTAACCCTAACCATTTTCTGTTCTAAATCAGGCTAACATTTATTTTATATTCACATTTAAAAGAACTTCAGAATTTGGGGCTAATTAGCCTTTAAGAAGATATCACTTATCACTTTCTCAAGTGTTAGAAAGGCCATCCAATGCACATCATAGGTTATTTGAAACTGAACAACTAAACACTGTTGTCGGGGGGAGCACAGGGTAAGCACAAAACATATAGTGCTGCTTGAAAGTTTGTGAACCCCTTGAACGGTTCAGAGATTTTTGTTGTTTTACCATGATTTTCTTATTTCTAAATTTCAGATTTATGTTGATCAATTGCATATGTTTGTTTGGAAGGAATTTTTTGAGTAGCCAAAAAAACTACATGAAAGATTGAATTATTATATGTGCAAAAGTAAGTGAAGCCCCAGCTGCATTGGTAAAGTCAAGTGGGTAACCGATTCAGGTGAAACACATTTTGGAACTTAATTAATCAGTTAAGCAGACCAATTAAATTAGACATCCTTGGGAAAGTGGTTAGGCAACACTGATTAAAAGAGAGAGGAAACCAACCAAACCACTGTAGTGCCAAGGAGTCAAACAATACCAAGAGGAAAGGAGATATCCGAGGACATCAGGAAGAAGGTGGTGACAGCCCATCAGTCTGGGGAAGGCTATAAGACCATCTCCATAAGATTCCAACTCCATCCATCCACTGTAGGACAAGTCGTCTACAAATGGAGGGCATTCAACACCACAACTTTGCCTAGAAGTGGCACCCATCAAAACTATCATCAAGAAGCACCAGAAAAATAATAAATAAAGTAAAGGCCAACCCACACATTACCTCTAGAGAGTTGCAAACCTCTCTGGCAGCATCTGCGGTAAATGTAAAATGTGTCTACAATCAGACGAAAATTTAACAGACATGACATTTATGGGAGGGTTGCTAGAAAGAAGCCTCTGCTCTCAAAAAAGAACTAAGCTGCCTGTTTCTTTGACAGAGAGCATTTGGACTAACCAGAGGCCTTTTCGAAGTCCATTCTTTGGACAAATGAGTCCAAAATAGATTTATTTGGTCATAATCAAAGCCGCCATGTTTGGAGAAAAGCCAACACTGAATTCCAGAAAAAAGATTCTCCTCCCAACAGTAAAGCATGGTGGTGGAAATGTGAGGGACTGGGGCTGCTTTTCTGCCTCCAGGCCAGGGCAAGTTCATATTATTCAGGGAAACTTGAATTCTTAGACCTATCAACAAATTCTTGAAGAGAATCTCCAGCCATCAATCAGAGAGCTTAAGCTGGGCCGAAAATGGGTGATGCAACAGGACAATGACCCTAAGCATTCAAGAAAATCCACCAAGGAATGGCTTAAAAGAAAGAAGGTTCACACTGTTGATTGGCCTATAGTCCGGATCTCAATCCAATTGAAATGTTGTGGCTAGACCTGAAGCAGGCGGTACATGCCCGATGTCCTTCCAACCTCTCTCAGCTAGCTGAGTTCCGCAAGAAGGAGTGGGCAAAAATCCCCAAGACAAATGTGAGATACCGGTCAGTGGTTACAGAAAACGTTTGGTTGAAGTAATGGCTGCAAAAAGAGGTGCCACAAGCTACTAAATAAAAGGCTTCACATACGTCTGCACAAGTCAAATTTCCAGTTTTTGTTACATTAACCCCTTTTGTTCAATACAATATATATTTTGTTTGTCCATTATTTGGAAGTCTGCTTCACAAATTGGGTTTTGGATGTATATGTCAGTGTGGTTGAGGAGTAGCTCCTGTTTCTAGACTGTTTGTGCTGGTTATTAAGCAGAAGGTGGGTGCATCTTTACAGGAGTTGCCACACCCAAAGGTGCAAATTTGCAAGAATGTGTCTGTCACTCATGATGGGAGTTTACCGAAATAAGTGAAGTAATTGGCTGGTCATGTGATCTCAACTTTATAGGGTGGGGGAAAAATATTAGAATAATATTTTTTTTCTAGGTTGGAGTCTTCATCTTCATCCTTTAAGTGAACCTAATTTTCAACATACTTGTTAAAAGTACTGTTAATTTCTTCAGTAACTCAATACATCTTTAAAGTGTGTAATGTCTGTGTTACTGCAGTATTCCAAACAGAACTGAAAGGATAATTAATGTTGTTACCAGTTTTCTAAACACTCCCCCATCAGCCATTTGGGGGATAGCCCTGACCTAACTCCATGCCATTGGCTAAGGCATTGTTGCTGTGTCAGGCTGGCTGGGATGCTCAAACAAACAGAAATGTTTTAAGCCATGGGTTTCACACATTTTTCCAGCAAATCAGCCTACAAATCAACAAAGTCTTGTGTCCATCAAACAAGTCTTGCAAATCTTTTTTTTTCTGGTACAGAAACCTTCCATCTGCCCTCATCCTTCCAAAATGAAAATAAAGAGTTCTCCTATCATTGAAAAACTACAGGTGAGACCATTCTACTCCATTGTACCTTTACACACTCATCTATGAACATAAGTATTACTGCTGTATATGATTGACATGTGAAAGGTTCTGTTCTATCAATTGTGTGAAATTGCTTATCAATTATACATATTGTTTGTAAAATGAGCTTTATAAAGAAAACAGGAAATCTCATGCATCATACTGAAACAATCTGCTGACTTCTGAAATATTCAAGTAAATCGCATGAAAGCATCCAATGAAAAAGGTTCAGTCATAAGAACATTTGGTTTTAGAAGGCACATATACCGGATATGATGATGGAAAAGCTACATTTGTCATCTAATACTGATATATCTACCAAATTTTCCTTGTCAGAACTTTTGATCTACGTACTGGAAACAAGGTAGTCTGGATAAAAGGAATTTCCTGTCAAGTGAATGCGTCTTGGTTTTTAATGCAACTTTTCTGACACCTAGTGTTTATAACGAGCTATTGCTCCAATAACGGCGACTTTAGACATACCTAATACATGAACTCATTGCATTAGATAACAAAAGAAAAAAAAATTGTATTAGATAAAAAAAAACACATTTTAAAGACACAAATTGCACAAATTGCTAATTGTTTTGCTTTCAAGCAAAACATTTAACAAGACATTTGTCATGTCTCAAATGAATGAATAATACTGTTTGAAATGAAGATGAACTATTTGAACACTTTGTTGTGAAAAGATAGTGTAACGTCAATTGCAACTTTTATGACTAGAGCAGCATTTCTTTTGTTACTGTACTAGGACATTACTGTATTGTGAATACACTACATACAGTACTGTGGATTTGAAGGAACCTGACTGTATACATCCACAAACAAAGTGAAGTGACGTGCAGGCCAAGAATGGTAACTCATACTCAGAATTTGGAATTTATCCTCTGCATTTAATCAATTCATGTTAGTGCACACACATTAGAACTAGTCAGTTGTGAACACACACACACACACACACTGCAAACCATGAGCACACACACACCCGGAGCAGTGGGCAGCCATTTACTGCTGCACAACAGTTAGCGAAGATAGAAAAGTTGAAGATGGATAGTAAAGAAAACTGTTTGCTTTCAGATGCTTCATCCAATGCAATGATATGCAAATGTACTATACTGTTATACAGGTACATATATTAAACAGGTAATATGTACCTGTATAAATGCTTTTGGGGTCTCTGTTTATCATACAGAGAAGTGCCTTGTTAATTTGACCAATGTCATTGGTCAGTGAGATATGTGCACTCAAAGGGAGGACACTGTTCAACACTGTTCTGTTCAATCATCTCAGACTCTTACACTAATGAGATAATGGCTGAGCTGCCCAAGACTTGACTAAGCAGCCATTAGTCAGTCATGGGACAAAAGGGTTGTCGTTTCTCTCTGTTTTACTTTTCCCCTGCACAGGTAAGAGTTTTATATTTAAGTTAAATTCTAATATTTTATATCACACACTTTCAAAAAAATAAAATAAAATGAAGTTTACAGTTGCTCTTAGTTGTGCTCCCTTAAATGAGCTTTTCTTTCCTTATATATGGTTCAAGCATATTGATAATGGATTCTGTCAGTGGTTCCCAAACTTGGGACACG
>JAZGTJ010011802.1:6048-16533 GCA_036877575.1 Botia almorhae
CTCTCTCTCTCTCTCTCTCTCTCTCTCTCTCTCTCTCTCTCTCTCTCTCTCTCTCTCTCTCTCTCTCTCTCTCTCTCTCTCTCTCTCTCTCTCTCTCTCTGTTCTAAGGTGCTTTATTGACTTGAGAGCTGCATACACATGAACAGCACACTGTGCAAATCAATAACAGTATCATAAGAATGTGTTAATGATAAGATTACACTGACACGGATCTATACTATATAGTGTAGTGTGCTCAGATGTGCTCTGTGTATAATGTTAATATGTAAAGTATGTACTACAGAGTTATACTGGTGGATGACATTTGTAAGGCCTGGGGGTTCCCACTCATGTCCAGTGTAGTTTTGTTTGGTGTCCGCAGCCTGTTTGTTTAAAAACTTTACACTAGTCGTAACACGACTCCTCGCAATGCATGCTGGGAAAATGATCTATGAGTAATAGATTCATGAACCTCATGCAGGCATATGGTGTATGAAATCATCATACAGAAGACTCACAGCAGACCTGTGACATGACTGAGGAAGACAGCAGAAAATACGACTACACTTACTGTCTTCTATTTTAAACAGAGTTTAAATCGAAAACTGAGGAAAGATTTGATTGAATTCTGACATTTGAGAAGAAGTCTGACCTCTTATTTCTACTTATTATTCTACATATAAGTAATATGGAAATAAAATCAAGGAAATGAAATCATTCAGAAAATGACACCTGTCCTGCTTGGTCTTTCTATGGAAATGTGATTTCTCACAGCAGACGACCGGTACACCAGAAAACTTCACAGTTTTTAATGTAACATGTTGTATGTGTCAGCAGTATGTCTGACTTTCAGAATAACCTCTCTGTCTCTCTTTCTCTGTCTCTTGCTCTCTCTCTCTCTGTCGTTTGTGTATCTCCATTCAGCAATATTTCCATGCGGGGGGGAGCGGTCTGAAGAAAACCTTCCTGGAAAAGAGTCCAGAACTGAAGTCCCTGAAATACGCCCTCAGCCTTTACACACAACCTACAGATGCCTTGATCAAGAAATATATATGCACTCAAGTGTCACAAGGTGAGAGTGTTGGTGTATTACCTGCCCACTGCTTTTGAAAGAAATGTAGTATGCAGTAAACATGCACTATACTGTGCGCAGTATGTAAATATGTCTTTATGCATGAAAAAGCTGGATGACCTCGCACATCCTGCCAAAATGTGTGCAAACGGTGCACACTGTGAGAACTCTGGATCACATGACAAGCGTGTAGCATACAGCTATTCAAACGTATAACATATATATACTGTTTTACATGTTCTTTTAAAAGCAGTTAGTAGTATGCAGTGTTTAGTGCACAGTATGCAGTAAGCAGTGTGTATTTCACAGCTCCTGAGGTCTAAACCAGAGCGTGTTCTCGTGTGTGTGTGTGTGTGTGTGTGTGTGTGTGTGTGTGTGTGTGTGTGTGTGTGTGTGTGTGTGTGTGTGTGCTCTGATATGATGATGTCTTTACTCGCTCTTATGCTGAATGTAATTCATCAGTTCATGTGGGCTGTGATTCATCATTTCTGTTCCCGGGTGTTCTGTCGAGGCAGGTGATGGAGAACCGGGGTTCCTCTGGTTCTCTGGAAAATCTCTGTTGGTCACACTGGGTGAAGCTTACCAAACTTTTTTTGCACTTTTCAGGGAAGACAACTTTGATCAAAAACTCAATCTGGTTTACAGCTGCAGTCTGCGATAACTGGAGGGATATTTGCACTCTGATATATATTTATAGATGATATATTGAGACAGATTCCTCATAGCTCGTCTCCAGAGACTGAAACAATGACTCCATCTCAGTTATATTCAGAACAATCAGCACACAGTAATAAGCGCTTTGATTGTGTGCTGTGACCTTTGACCCTTCAAACAAGCTGAGATCCTCCGTCTCCTGCCGCTGAACTCATGAATCGAGTCTCTGTTTCTCTCACACATTCAGTGGGAGGGTATTTATGCTGTTCTAGGAACATTCAAAAAGTCAATTTTTAAACATTGTATTAGCGTTATTGTTCGGTTATTTAAACATTATTCAAACATTTTTCAAACAATCAATACATAGTACATATGAGCAGATGAATCGCTGTGAATCAGTGTGTGTTTGGAGTTCATTCTCAACAGCTTTTCTTTTATCTTTAGAAATTCAAGAAAATGAGATTCCTCGTGTTTTTGGGTCAAAGGCAAACTGAAGTCAAAACTAAAGTCAAAACTGAAGTCAACTTTATGTTAAATTCTTATACTAACAGCTGTTATTCAGTTTAGCAGCTGTTGTTGTAACCTCTTAAACAATGTAAATGTTGTCAGGAAAATCCCCCCACACCACCTTCATCCAGGTCAGAGAGACGATCAATTCCCTCATGATTGATTGCTTTGGTCTGTCCAGACTCCTGTAGGTCATTCTATAGACTGTCATTTAGCTCATCACACAGCTACACCCAGATTACTGTGAGCTAATGTAATCTCTCTTTCCTCTGACAATCCAGCTAACTAAGGGAATGTTTTTAGAACATTGGCAAACATTCTTTCAAAGTTATGTTAGTAGAGAGTGTCTTTAAAGTTATATATCATATATCTTACATGCTATTCTTAAATTGTCAGTGGAACGTTTTAAAAATGTTACAGAATGTTTGAATAACGTTATTATAACCAAGCAATAATGTTAATACAGTGTCTAAAAAACTTTTGAATGTTCATATATTTTTAAAACCTTTTTAACGTTTTTTACTTATAGAAACATCACAGAAACATTCTTACAACCTAAAACTGTTAGCTGGGACGCTCAGATGAACAAAAGGACGCAGTTTAAACTCATGACCTGAGATGACATCTCAAGTTACGACACACACTGCCACACACGCTATTAAAATGAATTGAGGGTGAAACAATAAAAGTTTAATTACATCGAGGATAAATGATACCGATTTAAAGTCCACAATATTTCTCCTTTTTTATTGAGAACATTATTTCAAATAATTCCAGTCAGGTTTCTGACATTCTGTCTGTTTAACAGCTTACCTTTAAAATGATTGCTCTTAAATTATGCTGTGAATGGTCCCAAAAACAAGTCATTTATTAAAGGCTTCAGGTTCATGTAATCTCTGCTCTGCTTGTGCTTAAGTTAAGTGAATGAATGAGTGAATGACTGAAATGAATGAATCTCTGATTGTGAGCTGACAGACGTCTGCAGGACCGAGTTTCAATTGCTTTACAACCTCTGAAGTTTATCTTTAGTTCTCTGTCCTCTACTCTCTAAAATCTAGTGAGTAACTTTGCTGGCTGCTGCCTTCAAAGGCAGATAGATGGACCTCAGAAGGATTCAGAATCAACTCTATGTGCTGCTGTGTGTAGAAAACAATAGCTTATGTACAAAATAAGACCCCAGAAGGCACTGCATTAGCTGAGACTGATGGCTTTAAATGGTTTCTAGGTAGGGAGCACATGAGGTATTGAAACAGAGCTGTTGTCTTCAAGTGGCATATTTTCAGTTATCAGTTACAACACCTTCTGCTTCCTTTGACAGGATATTTATTGGATGCACGTGAGCATGGCCATTTATCATGCAAGAGAGATTACACATGCATGTGTGTGTGTGTTTCTGATTGCTGTCGAGACCTCTCTAATTCTGTTGAGCAGTGTAACGGCCCCGCTGAGAGATGAGATAGAGCCACGGAGGTCTGTTAGTATGCAGGACACATACAAACACAATCACCTGCTTGTGTGTGTGTGTGTACTTGAAAAATTAGGTCTTCCGTTAAAAGAGAAAAATCTCTCACCCTTAACATTTGTCCTACATACTCATGAATACATGAAAAACATATAAACTCTTTGTTTACAAATATATTTTATAATACATTTTCTGTACTATCTTGATGCATTTCCAAAGAAACAAGTAGTTGTTCTTTTGGTCAAAAGCCACAGCCCAGCAAAATATATCTGCTGATCAACTGTGTGTGTAATAACACTCCAAAGCAGAGACATTTTAATATTATACAGTTATTTTCTGTGTCCTTCCTAGAATAACACGAATGATACATGAAAAATGTGTATTTATCATTTTTGTTAAATATATTTGTATAAAAATAATAAACATTTTAGAAAATGTTATAAACATGTAAAAAAATATTATTGTGAATAATGTTGAATTGTGTATGCATTATATTTGTGTTTATGCAGGTTTTAATGGACCTGTGTTGGTTTCATTTGCGCATCTGTTTGTGTTTGTTCTGTTTGTCTCATGTGAAGCTGATGATGTTCTGGATGTTTCAATGTTTTGTGTGTTTTTTCTATATTCTGTGTCTGCGAGTCCGTTTGTAATGTTTGCTTTGTGACAAATGAAGTTCACGTGTTTTTAAAACTGTTTCCAGGTCAGTCAACGTCAGGATCGTTCGGGGAGGTCGTCATCCAGGTGGATCTGATCTCACACCCCGGCACGGGAGAGCACAAAGTCAGCGTAAAAGGTGCCTCACACACACACACACACACACACACACACACACACACACACACAAACATCACACACACACACACACACACACAAACACTCACACACAAACACACACACACACAGACACAAACACTCACACACACACACACACACACACACAAACACACACACACACACACAGCAGTTCACTCGTGATGAAGATACTTTGAGCTCTGATGTAAAGCACAAATGATTAGAATGAACTTTCTCTTCTCAACAGACAGCATATTTTGTCAGTTTGTGTAACTCCACTGATACTGTGTTTGGGTTCTGACTCTTTCTTGTGCAGTTGTGGGTGTGAACAGCATTAGATGGCAGACAAACACCATGTTCCGGCCGTTTGTGGAGGTCAACGCTATTGGACCACAACTGACTGACAAGAAACGCAAGTTTAGCACCAAAACCAAGAACAACAACTGGTCTCCAAAATACAATGAAACATTCCAGTAGTAAGTCAATCACTGTTTGAGCTGTATGTGAGGCCCACAGACATGTTCACTCGATAGTTCAAGGTAGTTTTCAAAACAACACCACCTCCAACACATGAACACATAGCCTGACAGGCACGTTTTGCTCCTGCATCTGCCAGAGAAGATGTATTTATATTATTTAGATACTTTATTTAGTGATTGCTATCAGCATGTGAAAAGACTTTCAACAGCATAGCAAGAGTATTTCTATTAAAAAGTGCCCACTCTGCCTTTCAGTGGACAAATGAGAACATTTCTCAGATTTTGGGTTGTGAAGACTGCTGTGATATAAATAAATATTTACATTTACATTTAGTCATTTAGCTGACGCTTTTATCCAAAGCAACTTACAAATGAGGACAAGGAAGCAACTTCAATTACAATAAGAGACAACAGTGAGTAAGTGAATATAAACTGTGGTTTGTACCGTCTTTTTCTCCAGTGTGCTGAGTAATGAGCACGGCCCTGAAGCCTACGAGCTTCACATTTCCCTGAAGGATTACTGCTTCGCTCGAGAGGACCGTGTTATTGGAATGACAGTCCTGCAGCTCAGAGAGCTGGTGGAGAAGGGCAGTCTGAACGCCGGCTACCCGCTCGCCAGGAGCGTTACAATGGACGAAACCGGTCTCACCATCATGAGAATACTGTCACAGAGGACCAACGATGAAGTGGCCAAAGAGTTTGTGCGTCTCAAATCAGACACGCGCTCAGCGGAGGAAGTGTCGTGAAAAGACTTGTCAGGAAAACGGATCAGGAAGGAAAAATATCTCAGCAGCAGTGCAAGACGGCTGTTTGTGTTCGTGCATGTGTGTGACATCTGTTGGAATGTTCATTTTAAACTATGAGTACGTACAATGTGTTTACCTACTGTATGCTCTGTATGAAATATTATATTCTACAGTTATGTTGCAGAGACGTTGAATACAGTTTTGTATGACGATTAGTCTTTTTGAACAGATATTGTATTTGTTCAGATAAAGTGCCAAACTTGACAAGTTTAAAAAAAACAATAGTCTGAAAATGCATATGAATTATTGGTGAAGTCTTTCTAAATTTGCTCGATTCTTTTGTCTGGTGTATATTATTCACTCTTTGACTGCGTGACGCTTTTGTTCGTCTTTTATTTTATTACATTTGTTTTTATTTTTAACATTTGCATTGACACGTTTTTCCTCACAACAGCACCGGTGGTCTCGTTTCCATGGTGACGTCTCTCCCACGTGTTGTCACTGGGCGTCGGATCGAATTCTCGCGCTTTCCACATTTTGTATTTTAAGCCGACTTAAAAAATACATTTTTTTAAAAGGCGCTGACTGCTACGAATCTCTTCATAAGTGTTTGTAATTTTATAGCTGTTGATGACGATAAACACACCTCGCCTGCAGAAGGTGGAGCGATCTTTCCGTTTGTTTTCATACGTTTGTTTTCGTTACGTTTGTTTTCATACGTTTGTTTTCATACGTTTGTTTTCATACGTTTGTTTTCGTTACGTTTGTTTTCGTTACGTTTGTTTTCATACGTTTGTTTTCATACGTTTGTTTTCATACGTTTGTTTTCATACGTTTGTTTTCGTTACGTTTGTTTTCATACGTTTGTTTTCATACGTTTGTTTTCATACGTTTGTTTTCATACGTTTGTTTTCATACGTTTGTTTTCGTTACGTTTGTTTTCATACGTTTGTTTTCATACGTTTGTTTTCATACGTTTGTTTTCATACGTTTGTTTTCGTTACGTGTATTTTTAACAGGCTTCTACCCTTTCTGAATAATCACTGTGAACATGGGCTCTGAAAGGCGAGGCTTACATCACATTCGCTCAATCATTTTTTAACAATGTTGATTCTAAAAAAAACTGCCAAAGTTACATGAAAATGTCCGTACAAACGCGAAGCATCTGTATGAAAATCGTGCGCACGTGTTACATACATGACTTGTATGTTGTAGTGTTGCTGACATGTATCTGATTGTTGCTGGGCAGGTTCTGAGATTATTTTGGGTTGTCTATGAAGTTGTTTTATCTGATATGAAAGTGATAAACAGACGTCATATCAAATCAACTGTCATTTATTTGTTTACAGAGGAAACATTTGGTATTTATGCAACATTCCTGTATTGCACTGATGGCAGATGTGATGTAAATATACTAAGGAGTTGTAATGAAAGCCTCATTGTTTCACATGTACTCAACACATTATTACAGTATTTATATCATATATTCCTTACAGTTCTATATCAATGTTTTTAAACAACCCAGCTAACAAGGAACGTTCTCATAACGTCGGCTAACTTTCTATAAAAGTTCATAGTTATCAAAAATGTTCTTACAGTAACATTCGTAGAACAGTTTTTAATGTTGTTTATCATTTATCAAAAACCTTTTAAGTAGTTGGTGAAACGTTTTAAAATTAAAAGAATTAAAACAGAATTAAAAATGTTTTAATAACATGTTTAGAACTAAGCAATAACATTATTACAATGTCTTTAATTACAATGTCTTTATTACAACATTATTTAAACATCCTAAAATGTATACTATTTTCAATGTTTTCCTTACTGAATGGAAACGTTAGGGAAACATTCTTACAACCAATAACTGTTAGCTGGAAAGCAATTACTGTGCAGAATTCCCAATCAGAATTTGGACTAGGAACATTCATTACACTGACACGCTGGTCTGAGTTCATTCCTGCAGTTGTACTCGGCATTCTGCTGGAGCGAATCCTGCGGGATAAATGAACACGTTTCTAGAATACATGCATCCATAAATTATTGACTTCCTATATCATATTCAATGCATTTACACACAGTCATTTGACTGCAGCCTGGGATGAATTGGAGGCTGTTGCTATGGTAACACTGAGCCTCCGAGTGTTACGGGTGATGCTCTTTGTGTCTCTGACCATAAAAACTGACATCTTCAGAAAACACAATCACCAAACCAGCAGTCAGACAATATTTCTGTTCTCGTGGGTCTGTAGTTCTGATTTGATCCGGGGTCAGATTCTCCACTGCAGCTTAAAGGGAAAAACTGGAACTTGAAGAATCATTTAGAATCATGTAAAGCTCTTTGCTACAAACCTTTGGTAAATAACATGTTGTTGCTGATAAACATGTCGTCCGTGACCGCATCGCCAAAACAAATCTTGTTTTAAAAAAAGTATATAAAGAAATAAGCAAAACTTTACAATAAGATTCTATTCTAACAGAAGTTAACCTTCTTAGTTAACATGAGTTAATAATTAACAATACTTATACAGCATTTTTAATCTTGGTTAATATTAGTTTAAACATTAACACATTTTTAAAATGAACGGTTGTGTTAGTTAATGCACAGTATACTGACATGAACGATGAGCAGCTTCATTTGTATTAACATGAACAAAGATGAATAAATGCTGTAAAATCGCTTGTTCATTGTCAGTTGATAATAATTAGTTAATGGAGTCTTATTATATTATATTATATTATATTATATTATATTATAAAGTGTCACAATGAAATCTAAAACAACACAGTTTTAAGAATCCTCGAGCAGCTACTTTAGTGAACTGCACATCTGAATTATAACACACAATCTTACAGAACTGAACAGCACAGCTACAAAGATGAAAGTCTCTCTGTCACCAGCAGCACATGCTGTAATTTATGAGCGTGCACAAAGAGGAGGACACAAACCGAGAGGTGGAGATTTATTTTGCATGTGCCCTTGATCTGTCTGCTTATGGAAGGATATAAAAATAAGGGACAGACATATAGTATATATATTGTGTCTATAAGAGACACAAACCTGATAAGGCTGTAGATTCTTACTGTATATGCCAGGAACTTCATGTGTGTCTCTGCATTTCTTCTAAACAATATGTGGAGAAACATCAGAGTTTTGCTCTGGTTACTGTAAACTTTCTCATGAGAAATATTCCAAACTTTGGTCTCTTGATGTAAAGTGAGCAGAATCTGAAATGACACCACTTTTGAACCTGTGGACCCAGCTAACAGGGAATGTTCTCAGAACGTTGGCTAACATTCTCTAAATGTTCTTGCAGTACTATAAGTAAATATTTAGTTTTTAATCATATATATATATGTATAATGAAATGTTATTCTTAAGTTATTAATGAAACTTTTAAAAAACATTACAGAATTTAAAGTCTGAAAAACATTTTTATAAATATATTACTAATCTAAAAAAAGAAATGCATTTTACTGGAAACATTAGGTAAACGTTCTTACAACCTTTGATTGTTAGCTGGGGAAGAGAAGCATGAGATTCCTCTGTGGTGTTCTTAGAAGAACCATCATTAAAGTCTATTTGCTCATTATTTAATTTCATTGTCGATTAGGGAATTTAGTTTTTAAGAGATTCATTTGTGACGAGTTTTTATTGTGAGTTGTGTCTGAACACTTGCTGGCCTGCAGACATACACAACGCTTCAGGAAAATATTAGCTCTAAAATTCGATCGTTTCTGGTGAAATTTCAGGACAAATGACAGTCTAAGGCAGGTTTTAATTAAGGCTTCGCTCTTATTAGTCTGAGCTGAGCTGTAGGCTCTTCTTCATTTAGCCAACAGGACAAAATTGTGCCTCAGAAAACAGACAGAAGTGAAAGACACACTCCTGTGTCATTGGAGCGATTCTCAAATGGCTGTTTGTCCTTATTGGTCGTGTCTGGAGGAAGTGAGCTGTCCTGCTTCATCAAGCACAGAGACACATCCTGCACATACACAAGCAGCCGAAAGACATTAACCTTCAGCCAACACACACACACACACATGCTATCTCATAACATAACCCAGCTAACCGTTTAAGATGTAAGAACATTTCCCTAACATTTTCATGAACTAACAAAAATGTTAAAAATGTTTTTTGAAACTTCTAGGAAGGTTCAGTTTTGTTAGACGTGTATTAACGATATTGCTGTGTTATATGATCGTTATTCAAAACATTTTTTAAATTCTGTAATGTTCCACTAACTTCATTAGAAATATGTTTTTAACATATAACATTAAAAATGTTCTACTGATGCGACTGCATGTTTTTTTGATTAATGTTAAGAGAACGTTTAGAGAATGTTCAGCCTTTTCTTTACCCTCCAGACTACAATAATCCCAGAATGACATACTGAGCGTGTGTTTCAGAGATGAAAATGTGTGACAGGGGCCTGTGTAAGACACCAGTGTCAGGCTGCTGCCCCACAGGCAGGTAATCATCCAGACACATCCGCCTGCCCGTCTGGTGATAGTTTTCCCAGCTGTTTCACAAGAGGTAAAAACTTGTCCTCTGTAATGAGACAGTGTCCTAATCGTGAACTCCTTAATGTCGCCCGACAGACAACAGATTCGCCCGACAGACAACAGATTCGCCCGACAGACAACAGATCCACCCGACAGACAACAGATCCACCCGACAGACAACAGATCCGCCCGACAGACAACAGATCCACCCGACAAACAACTGATCCACCCGACAGACAACAGATCCACCCGACAGACAACAGATCCGCCCGACAGACAACAGATCCACCC
>JAZGTJ010011804.1:0-16532 GCA_036877575.1 Botia almorhae
ATTATGTAGGTTTGCTGACTCAGGTTGATGGTACGATCAACATTTATTAAATAATATGCTGGCTGTGATTTTGCTGTAATAATGTTTTAGGTACGACCTATAAAAGGAGAGGATTCAAACTAATAATACTGCTGATGTAGTAAATTGTGGGGTATGCACACTTAAGTTGGGAAATTATATTATGAAAGTTTAACTAAAATGGCATCACTAGTTATTACAAAAGATCAAAAACGAATCGCACAGACCAGATTATCTCACTGTTAACTTGCCATAATTACTTGGAACATCGTGAAAGGTCTTGTGTCATCATGTTTTGAGTTTAGTGGATCTTCTGATATGGCAATAATAGGTCTGCTGACATTTATTATGATTACTGTTGTCTTTATTCAGGGGATAAACCCATGCTGTCTTGTCATCTAAAATCATAACTCCAGTTTTGGTCTGTATGTATTAGCACGAATGCTTCACAAATATCACAAATATAGTGAAATATGTCAAAAAACATTTTAAGTTGTCCTCAGTAAAAACATAAATTCACAAAAACATGCTCATTCTAATAATGTCAGCTAAGGGTTTTGTGAGGTTGTTTAGGAATTGGGGACACAAAATATCATTAGACTGGTATGTAAACAATGAAGTCTATGAGTTCTCACAAATACAGTGAAACCTAAAACCTCACTGTCTGTGTGAGACAGACAGGTGAAGAGAGAGAGAGAGAGAGCATATGATAGCTAAAGATAACCAAGCATTAAGCATGTCTGCATTAGGTTAAGTGGACTGACATTCAGGACTGAAAAGATTTCACAGTAAATTGCAGCGTTTTATTTTGCCCTTATTCACCATGTAAAAATGTTTTCATATATACACCTAAATGTATGAAAATATGGCCAAACTCCTTTAAACTGCTTTAATGTGCATTATAGTGACGTTTATGTTTATGGATAATAAGTGCAGCTTTTAAGACGGAAATTGTCCGTCTTAATTGATCTGTTATACAGTAATTTAACTGCAGGGGGTGCTGTTGTCTTCCTCTATGACTAAGAACAGCACATCACTACAAAATAAACGAGCAGTCATGATTCGGTTCAGAGAAGCACGACCTGTGTAATGAATCATATCTTTATTAAATAGGACACGATGCTGATTTGCTGTTGCTTTTATCTGGATTTCACGAGCCCAGATGTCAAAACGAGCCCAGCGAGAGAGGGACAACAGCGCGAGATGAAATCCTGTTTTACCTGTGACAGTACAGATTTCGTTCAGGCTCGTCAGTCACATACCCCGTGACAGCAGAGGGAACCCTTGGTCTCAGAATCCCTCTGTGTAGCTAATTAACTACAGTTTCAGTTTTGGAGCAAACAGCCATTCAGCCAATCCAAGCACAAGCGTCACAGTTGCTGTTATTGTGGGAATGTTGACCATGTGCCATGAATTCCAGCTCAGTCACTCCCAGATCTGAACTCCAGACAGTGATAAATTAGTTTCTGCATGCTTCTGAATGAATGTTTGTGCCACCATAATGGCTCCAATGAGCAATTATGGTGGGATTCAAATCATGTACCTTAGTGACCCTTGTGCCAGCCTAGCAACTGCCATGAGATGAGTGGTAATGCTAACAGATAGCACTCCAGGTATTATGGTGCTCCGTGTAAAGCTAGCTAAAACATGTCAACAGTTTACCTAACTTCAGCTACCTTGCTTAGTAATATTCTCTTATTGTTCTGTCATTACAGAAGCTAAACTAATTAAAAAAAGCAAACTGTAAAACAAGACAATTACGCTAATGCCCTCTATAGCACACATTGCATTGCAACATATACACTGTGTTATGAACTGAGCTCCTTTGCAGCGCAGCATCATTTTTTCCATTCATACTCCTGCATTGTGTATATTTCTGGCCTAATAGGTTTGTTGAAGCTATGTTGAAGCATGATTGCTTATCCAAAACCGATGGCTGGAAGCTCTACAACAACATGTTCAAATGCCTCAGCTGAGTCTTTAAATAATAGCCGGGCTTACTGTGCAGCTGTGGTACGGCTGTATTGCCTTTGTGTCTGAGATAAGTTGACGCTCTCTGTAGATCGTAGATAAAACGATAATCTGTGTGAATTGAACCCTAATCCGCCTGTATTAAAATTAATTGTTAGGAACGCCCCACAGTTTCTGAAGGATGAAATGCACACACACAGAGCTCTGGAGGGGCTTATTTGATTTCAAAGACTGCTTTTATCTCTGAAGAGCAGGTCTGAGCAGTCTGGGCTATTATTTAAAGACTTACATATAGACATGGTAGAGATGTGTTTGTTCCAGGCAGACAAAAGGAATCGCTGCGTGGGGAGCGAGGGCTCGATACTCTCCACGTGAGGGGTTTGAAGGTGTCTGAGGGGTGGGGAAGGACCCCCAGAGACACCTCAGGCTGCGATACACAGAGCTGTCTTCTGTCTGACACCAGACGTATCACCTGCAGAGACTTTGAAGAACTCGAGGAGAAACTGGAAAAGGATAATAGATAAAACACCAACAGTGCATTTAGCTATATAGAATCTATTGTTGCTGAAGTTAAAGAGATTTGGTTGCCTTCAACTTCCTCTCAGGCTCTTGCTAAAGATTTTGGGGAGATGAAGGTATTGATCTAAGCCTTTGTGTGCTGTAAGCCCTTCGAAAAGACACTCCGAACATCCTCAAAGAGACGCCTGATGACGGTGATTTATCAGATCTGCTTAGCATTGATTTTTCCACCCGGTTGACCCCTGAGATTTTTCAAGGTCGTGATTGGTCTTTTACAAAAGAAAAATACACACGCTCACTTCCTCTAGTTCATTATATTAGAAGTCTGCCATTGCCTTTCAGCATATGGTCTGTTTCACTTAATCAGCATGAGTTGTGCATATTCATTCTGGTGCCTGTATTAACAGTGCATGAGTGTACAGTGTGCCGCTGTGCCCCAGGACATGAATTTGGCACTGAGGCTGTTTATGCTGCATGTGATATCCTGAACCTCAGACCTGAACTCAGTTTCCTATAAATATTTTCCTTTTAAAATACAAGAAACAACATCATTAATAAGGCAACATAAAATGATTCAGTGAACTACTCACCCATTATTTGGTGTGTTGGGGGGGGAGGGTCATCTTTAAGGCTTAATGCAAGTTTTACATGCAGTTTGTATTCTGCAGTTTGGGTCTGTTTACATTAATTACCATTTGGATGTAAATGTGGTCTTATGCAAATTAGATTCAAGAATGCAATCTATTTACCTTTCAGCAAACTGCTTTTTTCAAGCTTATTTGCCAAAATTGTATGGTAAATGTTTATACATTTTAATCATTAAAATAACTTAAATGTTAAATATCTAAAATAGCCTTAAGACAATTTTTATACAATAAAAATACACAGCATGGCAACCCTGAAATCTCTTTATCTTCTGTATTAATTTTCATTCTGGTTCAGACAGGTTTTTGCTGGTCAGCGCTGGTTTGGTGCTGGCTTAGTCAGTAGTTAACCTAATAAACTTACGAAGCTTTTTTGGTTGAGCACCAGCACATCAGCAGCCTCCACCAACAAAACATTTGCTAGTGACCAGCTATACAGTAAAAAAAAAACAATTCTATACAGTTTCTACACAATTCGATGTCTGTTCATCCTGATACAAAACTGGTGCATTGCTTTGTTTAGCACTGACATCTGTGTTTCATCAGAAGAGGCTGTGACAAATCACTGAAGAAAGTTAGATGCCAAAAATAGTCCTCTTTCTTTCTGATGACCCGGTTACCTTCTGAGGATTCTAAAGCTTATTCTTAGTCTTACTTGACATGTCTGTCTGTCTGTCAACAATCAGACCATTTCCTCCCCAGAAAAACTCAGAAGAATGAAGCTTGTCCACTAACTGGAGCTTGTGCTGCATGCAGCATTAGGATTTAGATATTGCTTTGCAAATGTTCAGGGTCCAGTTTACCCATGTTGTGGAGTAAAACTGATGTTAGAAAGGCTGTATTTGTTTTCTCAAACAAAAAACTGAGGCTTTTTTAGCCCTCACACACACAAGTTTGTTTTATTTAGGTCCATTAAGACTAGGCTAGCGTACTGTCATACGGCAGGGCAGGGTTTAATACTAGTTCGCTAACAATGACTGCACTTGCCATCTGAGAGCCATGGCAATAAGGGCAAAAGACCCCCCAGAGACAAGGCGGGTGAGCATTAAACATACGGCAGGTGTCTGTGGTGTTGCTAAGTTGCATTTGTTTTCAGATCAATATTTAAAGTTTACAGGTTTGAATACTTCAGAATATCACACTTTTTGTATGTATTGTTAGTTAGCATGGCTAGTTTTTATTTCTGACTGTGGTGGGTTTGTTACTGTCAGGGAAAAAGGTTTTGCATTATTGGTTGCAACCTACAAAAACTGTTTGTGCTTATTGAGGAAATGAAGAAAGTTTTCATTGTCTTACGCTAAAAAGGGGAAATTTTGTGTCTGAAACAGATGTTAAATGTGACACACCCTGAGGTGAAGTAATGTTGTGTACAGTGACGCAGAAATTTAGCCAATGTAATAAAACAATCTACACTGTTCATACAGTGTACAATGTAATATCAATAAATCGCTTTTTGCTAAGCAAAAATCAGTCTAAATCAAAGTCATCACTTAGTCAAGTAATCATTTAGAAAAGTAACAGTACACCTCTCGTACTACTGAGGGTTTGTTCAGATGAATTGTTCAGATAGGTCACATACCTCTGTTTGTGTGTTTACTTATCTCAGTTCATGCATTCTTAACCTTAAGCTATGAAAAGACATTTAAAAAAATGAAGAAGATGCTTTAAATAGAAACAGCTTGAGGACTCTGTTTTGAAGACAGCATCATTAACCTGATTGATCGTCTCATACTTTTTGTGTATTGGAGCTCTGCATTTGTTCTCATTGTAGACACTTTTGGCTTACATTCTTTCTGTGTGTTTATTGTTTAAACCTGCTCTACTATGCACCCTACAGACAGAACATCATCTTCCTACTGCATGGCAACACGCCTCTCTGGAGCTAATACAGGATTCCTAAGATGAAGGTTAAGCGCCTCCAGAGAGGTTTGAGTTACAGGCATGTGATTCATTCGCACTGCTCTCACTGTTTCATTTCCTTTCTGTTCATTTGAGCCGTCTTCAAACTTCACGCTGTATCTGTCTTTCTTTTCTGAGGAAAATATATTGTTTTAAAGCAGGAGGGAACATGAGGTATTAGATATCCACAGTTGTATGTAACTGATAATTACTCAAGCCCATGATGGCCCTGATATTATAAAATAATAGGGGTCGTTTAGATACGCTGATGCAGGTCAGGGCCCTTGAATATGGTCATGGCAAAGTACCATCAACCGTAGTGGTGCTTTCAGGGTTTAATAAACTCACAAACTTTGAACATAATGTTACTTATCCTGAATGGCCCCTGGTGGAGAGGAATTTACGCGCCTACTTACAGCACATGGTTCTTCACCATTTAGAAAGCACAGCAAGACCCACATCACAAACATGCTATAGGAGACTTGTTACCTTGTTTACTATTTGCTTAGTCACTCTCGTTAAAAAACTCTCTTTGTTTAAGGTAAAATATTGTAATTTCAGTCAATACATAAACATAACATAAAACTTTTCTTAAACTTGTTGCCCTCAGTGTGTTAGTAAAACAATATGACACATATATATATGTTCTGATAAACAACCACAACAACACCATTGCTCAGCTGCATAGCAACACCTTAGCAACTGGATAGTAACACCCCAGAATTTTGCCCATGCAAGAACCACTAACATTTTCTTCAGAAAATGTGCAAATATAGTTTATATATTTCTAGGTTTGTAAAATGCTAAGTGGATGATGCCTGCTGAATAATTATCAATAACCTTAATAGGCAGATAACAGATGGGAGAAAGCTTTTTTATCAGTTTCATTGTGTCTCCAAAAAACTGACAGATTTACAAATGAGTCACTCTAATAAATCCAGTCTTGGCCTCCGGCAACAGTTTACAAGAGCGATTGCAAAACAACTCTGACACATCTGAAGCTCATAAATCACCCTGAATACCTCATTAAACATGATCTGTCTTACAAAAGTAGGCACATAACAGGTACGAATCACTATGAAGGGGCAAAAACATGACTAAATGAGGGGTATCTGGGTTTTAAAGAGTTATCTTGTTTGTGGCTCTGTGGCCCCAGTTTTAGGCAACTAATTCCTGTTGATTAATTCTGGGATGTTTCCATGGCTCATAGTTGTTTTAAAATCAGGATGTGGCCCCATTGAGAAATGCCAGGATGCTTGGGTTGGCCCAGCTAAATGAGCAGAGGGTGACAGCCTCGCCAGGCATGCTGGAAAAAAGCATTATTATGCAGATAGAATGGAAAAGAACTCCTTGTCTGGAGTTCTGGAACTCCATGTGGGAATCTCATACAGATCGCTGGGTCGGAAAACTAAGTGCCCAGTACCAGGCAGTTCTCAGCATGCTCAGGGGAGTAAAGAGTATTTGATTTTTGAGAAAACAATAAAACTCCTTCATATCAGTGACGTAAACACTTTTGGGGCTTCTGAGAAGGATATTATATTTGTTTATTGATGTTTTGAAGGTACCAAAATTATTCAAATGACATTAATTAATTAACACCTATATTTCATTTATTTTTGTAGTCAATAAAAAATCCCAACTTACAGTCTCTTTAACACTATAAAATACCATTCCAACCATACACACATTCATCCAACCAGTCACATTAATTTGCCATACACAACATACTGGTAAATAGATTGTGTATTAGTATGAAAGGACAGTTTTGCTGCACTTGTAGTTTTTACCCACAAGCTTTCCACATCATTGCATGTTCACTGTTGCTTGTTGGCAGGAAGTGACAACACTTTGACCTTCTGGCACAACCAGGGCATGACCAATATTGCTCCTAACCAACACCCTCATGCTTAGAGATACATCAGAAGGTGTGGCTCCTTTTCCTTCCACTTTTCTGTATCCTCCTAATGTTGCAAAAACATGTTTCTCTCTGGTCACCTGTTTGTATGGGAACGGATGTAATGCAAACCACAGACTCTCCACCCACAGAGTGTGTTACAATGTTGATTATGTGTCCCTGTAATTATCCACTTATCATAAAGTTTAATTATTTGAAGTGCAACAAATTGTGACTGCCACTGACTGGAAACATTGCAGCTTACACTAACTATAAAAGTGCTGTTTTTGGACTACTAGGGTAAGTGCTGTTTTGGTATAGTACTAATTATCAATTGTTTTATTGTCATGTCATAATTATCAAGACATTCACTTTGGAGTACTATATATAAATAGGATGGTATATGTATATGTGTAATCATGCAGCCTATACTATTATATATTAATTGCCATGGTATGTATTAAATACCATAGTATTGCCATATTACTTTTTTCAGTGCTTTCTACATCATAAGCATAACAAGAATAATAGTGAAAACATATGTGCATAATTTCATAAAATGTCTGAATGAAACCTTTACTACCAAAGTGGCACAATTCTCCATCAATGCAGTGAATACGTTTGAATATTACAGTGAATATTTTTAACTCTCTGCTTTTATCCCTAAAAAGCCCATGGGGATATGAAAAATAACTTAG
The DNA here is from genome assembly GCA_036877575.1 of Botia almorhae. Lineage (NCBI taxonomy): Eukaryota > Metazoa > Chordata > Actinopteri > Cypriniformes > Botiidae > Botia > Botia almorhae. Next base: position 7,644 of record JAZGTJ010011804.1, read on the forward strand.
TGGTAAAAACAGATGTTAAATTGGGTGTGACTCAGAAAACATGTTATATAACTTGTGCCCTCTGTCTCATGCCTTCTCGGTAAACAAGGGTAGCAAATACCCCTTTTACATGTTGGGTCACTAAAGGTTTAAAAACAGTAAGGAAAAATGTTCCAAATTTTATAGTTGCATTGGAAAAACTGCAATTAGGTCTATGTATAATTTACTATGTAATGTTGTAGGGTCTTTAACAGTTCATAATTACAGCTTATGGCTTTATTTTAAAACAGTTTGTTCATTATTGTTTCTCTGGGCAAGCAGCACCACTTTAACACTACCTACTAAAGGGAGAGAGAGTGATTAGAGGGAAAGATAAAGGAACCTATGTGTTGCTTTACCCAGCATGCTTTGCTGTCAGTGGCTTTTACCATCCATTGTTCAATTCAATGTATTTAAATATATATATATAAATTTTATATATACACATATACATTTCATATAGTGTACTTCACAATAATTCAGCCAAAAGGAATATAATTCAGATGTATAATGATTTAGACTAACATAAATTCTATTCATTTGTATTTTATCTATAAATAACATATTCTGTTATTATTCTAAATAGGATAGGAATCCATGCAATATGCAAATAAAGTTCATGAATTACAGACACAGGTTAGGCTGGTATCAGATGACAGTTGATGGCAGATGGGGCACAGGTGTGGTGGCAGCCAGGGCTGAATGAGGGCCTGACAGCATCTAGTAAAACTTCAAGATGGGCATATATAAATATATAAAGGTATACATAAACAGGTTAGTGATATAACAAACAAGGGAAATATAAAGTCATAGTGGAAAGAGGAAACAATTAGGTTCATCTTTCTTATCTTAACTTCCTTGCTTGTTCCGTTCACCATCTCTTTCAGTCTTAGCACAACTTGTGCCTAAAAGATTCTTGCATCATTATGATTAAGTTATGATTTAGAGGAAACCCTCCTGCAGTTCCCTGAACTGTTACACTGATCAGAACACTGACTCATATTGAATTACCATAACCTGGAATCCTTTTCTCAGACTCATTTATAAAAGTAAGAGACACTGCCTCAGCCAATAGTGTGAGTCTGGGGGTGGCGCTATCTGAGTTTGTCTGAGAAATCTGCTTGAAAACATTTTACCAACTGCCAATATTTTAGATAGATAATGTACAGATTACTGTCCTTCTCTAATGCTTTTATTTTTCATGTAGTGTACAACTAGCTGTACCTAGATCAGCCTGGGGTGCGTGGGATGTGTTAATAACAGCAGGTGTGTGTGTGTGTGTGTGTTTGGATATGATTGTTGCTTATTCTCAGTTGTGTGACTAACAGCTAATCATCTCTGACAGCAGGACAGACTGTTGATAAATCTTTATATATATACATTATACAAAAGTGTTTAAAAGAGGCCGATTATATAACTGTTATGAGTCAACTAGTAACAAGCATGTTTCTATGTTCATGTTTCACACACAAGACTAAAGCATTTCATGCAACTTTACCAATACTGCATAGGGATGCTGCATTAGATTTGAAGTTTGTACAAGCATTAGAATGTAGCTAGGGTTATTTTTTATAGTCCTCGGTCTACAGAATACTTCCTCCTGGCTACCTCAGGGGTCTTATTACTCTCTTGTCCTTCATTATTTATGTGCACAGACCTGAAAGGCACCACAAGTAGACTGCCAGCCAGGGGCATGAGTCAGCCCACCTTAAGCTAAATACAATACAGAGTTGTGTGAACATCTTTATATCATATGAGGGCATATCGCTTGCATAACTGCAGAATCTGAAAGACTCGTGGATGATATGAGATGCTAAAAACGGACATTGTGCTTGTATGTTTGCCAAAAACAAATCCAGTCTAGATTTAAAACTAAATGTTTACATTTTCTTAAGAAAAAACTTGTCACCACAATGCAAGAGTGTTCTGGGTGGTTGCTGGGGCATTGCTATGTGGTTTCTAGGGCGTTGATAGGTGGTTGTTGCTTACTTTGATGAAAAGAGCCCACTGCAAGTTTATGTGATGTTTTGATGATCCTTAGATGTGGCTCCTAAGTTCCTCCTTGGAATCTATAACCATAAGTATGAGCAATAATAGTAACGCCTGCCTTATATATGCCATCAAATATGTAAAGCATGGAGCAATCACACCCGAAAAAGAGAGAAGTTTCCTGGAAACGTGACTGCTGTGGGTGGTTCTATTTTGGTTCCTCTATTTAGGGCATGTTTTTGACAGAGTCCTGAGGTGAATAATTGCTGTAATACGACTGCAGATGTGTGATTCGGCCCCGCCGTTAATGAGATTGTCGTTAGGTCTATTCCACAGAGCTTTGATAGGAGGCAAACCAGAATGAAAGAAAAAGGCTTATTGCTATTCCAGAAACACTTTAGGTGTGAAAACTTATCGTTTAAGATCACACACAGAAAAGAACTTTCAAACACACACAAGATCATGTTGTTTAAAGCCTTTCTGTCTTTCTTATAAGGTTATTTACCTCATTTACCTTCTATTAACTTTTTCCTAAGATTCAGGAAAATGAACCAGGATGAAGCAAAAATAGCAGATAACCTTGCAGCCCGCCTATGCGATCAGCCATAGGCAGATTTACACCTCTCACAGAATGCCTGCTGTCCATGACACAGTGTTTGGCTTGCACAAAAACCACTCTGCTTGACCTCCACCCAGCATACCGCGCTTAGCATATTTACACTCTCCATCTCGTTCTGGCACACACACACAGGAGATTATGAAATCATCGCGTTGATGAAATTGGCCTGGATGGTGTGGGCTCCCTCACACACTCGCACTCGCCTTGTTTCAGCAAGTAGAACTCAGAGCGATCTGTGCCTCTCTGCTCGGGCTCAAGCAAACAGAGGGCTTTATATTTGCCCAGGGGGTGAACACGATACAAACATTGATTCAGTTTTACAGTGAGGTACTGCAAAACCAGAGAACAGAAGAAGGAATCGCCTTCTGTGTGATGATGGAGGACGATCTGAGCGGACTGATACGAGAGGAGGCGGAGGACGTCTTTGATGATGGTAGGGTCATGTCGAGGTTCTGTTGGGTTTAGGCCGTGGTTGTGGGTGTTCCTTAGGGGAGCGAATACTGTGGAATTAAGGGAATATAAACTTGCACTGTGCAGAACTATGCAGAACAGTTCCTCAAATCGCTTGGAACAAGTTCAGTGTCAACTGATAGTATTACAGAAACACTGTTTTGACTGTGTTCTTGTAAAGCCCTTTTGTCTTTAATTACAACTGTAAATCTGTTTGATAACTCTTATGAAACATTATAATATATTACACATGTAATCGTACAACTGCACCTGTAATCAACAGCTGTTTGGCATTTTAAAAGCAAGCACATGTGCGAGCATGTTGAAAATATGAGATATCGTCTGCCTAATTTGTCAAGTGCAGTATCTGCCAAGGCAGAGGAACATAATGCTGGCTGATATACTGGAGGGCAGAAATTTCCCCTGCTGTTGAAACCGCATAGATGTATACATGCTGTATACTGAAAAATTCTGAATGGATTTTATGGGGCTTATGGTTACTCCTGAATGACTCCTGCGGAATGTAATGTGATGTAATGATTGCGATGTCTCTTGTTCTGTGAATTGTGTTTCAGACAGATAAATAAGATGTTTCTTCTACATGTAGTATGAAAATATAGTCAAATCTGCTCTATGTGGCCAAACAAGAGAAAAATCGGTGCATGCAGCGCCATCTTAAAAATCATTCAGGTTTCAGACACATCACTAGGATACATTATTTATTAAACTCTCAAACTGTCCAGACATATTCTTTAAATGGTGGTTCTATATTTCAAAAGCTGCTTCCATTCTACTAGATGTCCAGAGCTCTGTCTGTGACAGGTTCTCTCAACCCACCCACACGAAAGCACTAGATTGATCTGCTAGTTCACTTGTTTTGTGAAAGATAAGAGAGCAGTGTATTAGTGAGAACAGAGATAAAATGAGAGAAATAATATAAATTATAAAAGTGATTGTCACTTATCTCCGACTTTAAACATTGAACGAGGGTTTTGTCTTCTTCTTGGAGGGCTAGAACTGCAGAACAACCATTGTCGAGTTTATCTGGATTGAGTGCCATGCCAGTGTGTTGCTGTGATTCTATTTATAGGTTGTGATTTTGTGATTGTGTTGGACATTACCCATCACTTCACATAGTGCTTGAATAAAATAAAAAATAAGGACTACATAACTACATGGAAGCAAAATACAAATTTCATTAGTTATTCAAACAGAGTTTTTCATGTGGCTGCTTGTGGCTCTTTCAGTAGAGTGAACTCTGTTCTCTGGGAAATAATCCAGCAGGTGAACCTGGGGCACATTGACCATGAGAGCCCTGCTAAACAGAATTTTAAAAAGGCTGCATGGGTCCATCTTTCATTATTTTAGTTCCCGGTACACATAATAAGATAACATCATGAAGATGGATTATACTATCAAAACAATATCATGCGCTACAGTTACAAGCTCCAGCATGAGTTGTACTCTTCCTTTTGGAGATTACGATCATACCACATATATACCAAAAATCATTCAACAAAGCATCCATTATCTCACTTTCATTCATACTCCCATATACATAAACCCATATACAGGTAAACGTTTGCACTTATCTGAGGACTGCATGGGTTACTTTCATTAATAAATACAATTAGATTTGGTACCATAACTGAAGCTATATTGATTTTGCAGTATTGCTTGATAATGTCATATTGCAAAGTAAAGCATAAAATTAATATAACATATTTCGTACTAACACAGTGGAGTGGTCATATAAAAATACACAGTGGGCTTTAGGTTTTTCACAACATAGCAATGAATGCTAATTGTTAATTGTCTGGCAGGTGGTATTTGGGGCCAGAATGTTCTTATTCTAGAGAGCATTTAATTGGACAAAAATATGTAGTGCAGCAGTCGATGACGCAATAATTTAAATATTAAAGGTAAATATCAACTTAGCATATAGAGGTGTGCTATCATATAGATAGTCTCAGACCTAACAAACATAAACTAAAATAGGGTCTTTAATTTTCTTGAAGTGATATTGCTGCAACAGGACTTGCGGCAGATGCATGTCTAAGAACAGCATTTGAACTTCCATTCAGTCCTTTTGGTCATTTCCATCAATCAAATCCAGTGCTGGGCAAAAATCTGTGTCAGGTTTCAACAAGCCATTTGTGCAGCCCCTGATCTAGACTTGTATCAAACAGGCTGACTAGGGAAACAATATCCTCTCAGGGGCTTCAGCAAAGCTCACTGTTCTGGCATTTGGTTTCAAAGCTGACACGCTTCGTGTATTGATTCATGCAGGATGGTGGTGCCATAAGAGAGATTTATTGGTGTAGTCTGGCTTCATCAGGGCCAATGGTAGAGATGTTATCTGCAAGCCTGCGGATCTGAACTGGCAGAGCTCGGCGGACGAGCTGCACAATGTGCTCAGTCATCATTGGTGCTTACATGTCCAAGGCTACCAATGAATAACTATGATGTCACTGTCTATGTCAGCAAAGCTGGACAATTGCAGCTCTGAATGGCTGGATAGCTGGAACCCATCAACCATTAACCCTCAAGATAATTTGGTATATTACAAGAGAGTATTGTAGTGCTAATTTTATGCAAGTTGTTTTTGTAAAAAAGGCAGTTTCAGCGCACCCAAACCCATTTGTATATTAATGCTGCAAGTCTACATATATACATTAACACTTACAGTTAGGCCAATTAACTATATTGGTGAAAAATATTATTATTAATAATATTAAATTATTAATACATTTAATTGTAACAAATATGTGTTATTATAATACTGCTGTTGCTACTGTTTAATGAAAGCAAATTACATGATTTTCCAAGAACTTCAGCCATACTTTGTTGTTAACTTTAAGCTTTTCTGAAAAAGTAGTACAAAGCTTGAACCAGCCAATCACCAGCTTAGAACAGCTATTATACCATGTTTCAAAACACAGCTAGCGGTTTAAGCTTGATTTTCCAGAAGGGACAGAATGCTCGTGGCAAATGTGTCAAGAGGACATCAGCCTTCAGGCGCACAGCTCAGTCTCAGGGTGGAGAGGGGAAAAGCAAACAAGAGCACATAAAATTGCTGACTGCTATTTTCTTTCCTGCCCTCAACATTATTATTTAGTGTAGTGTTTTTACTACACTGACTGCACAAGGTTTCATATGCACAATGCTTGTGTCATGGGGGGGTTGTGCATTATGGTGTGTTTTTGTCTCACCACCGCTTGATGGAGGCCTCCATTGACCTACTTTAGACCCAACAAGCAGAGCTTTCCACAAACATATGAGTGTGATTGTATTATTGTACTACACAGTGGGTGAAAAGACACAATACAGAAAGATTTAACATTGTCAGGGCTATTGACAAATGAGCAGAGAAGCTTCCTGGTTCTCATTAAAGCTCTTGGTACTACAGAAAACTGATCCTAGTCTTACAGTAAACCTATTATACTGCTATCAGTGAACACCTGGAAGCCAGCAGTCCACAGACAGCTATGTGAGTTGGTGGTGTGGGCTGCTACCTGCATCAGAGCCTGTTATTAGGACCAGAGGCAAGAGATAAGCCACATGGCTTGGAATCCTAAAAATTTAACTCAGGCTTACTGACTACCTTCATAGTGGTTTTAAGAACTTGCATTTGTTGCCTTCTGGCCCAAGTCATAGAGCGTACCACATCTCTGTGATATTCTAATATGATATATAATGATCTATATAAAGATGATGATCTATAATAGTCTTTATGATATTTTATTCTAGGGCTGAAAATGTATGAATTTATCCTTAGTTTTTGGCATCTGCCATGCAGGTGAGAATTGTAAACTGGATATCTTTAAAAAGGAAAAGCACTCCTCACTGTACGATTTAAGGTGTCTTGCATGTCTGTAGCACAAATAGACATATAATAACTATGAGCATAGTTACGGTGATGCTTGCCTTAGCAAAAGCTGCTAGTTATGTAAGAAACGTTTATTTCTCTGGGAATCTTCCTGCAAATACATAAACTCAGACACTTATTTACATATAACAGAATATTTCTGTATTGTTAAACTAATCTTTCTCTCAACAGTGTCACACATACTTGCGCTCAGCTGTGCTTGTGTGGCTGCTGTTGGTAACCCTTGTGACCTCAGTGGCATGTGTTAACCTATTTCTGTTTGTCTCTCTCAATGCAAATGAGGTAAGACATGTTTGTTGAACTTCAGTGTGCAAACATGTTTGAATGATTCCTGTTCGGTATGTGTGCTTACAAGGCACAGGAAAACAGCATGACATACCACAATGGAAGTGAAATAAAATCACACATGCTACAATAGATGTCAGTGTTTTTGCTGTGTTAGAACTTGATATAACAACTGTTTTTAACATGGTCTGGTGTTTTAGTTTAGATTTTACAGACTAACCTGCTCACAGAACAGTTAGGAGCGAATGGAAAGTGATGCGGGCTCCTTTAAGCCTGGGAACTGTTTGTACAGGGTTCCAGTAAATATAGCCGCTTGTTGGGGGCTGCTGATGACAGCCATAATTACAGGATGAGTCGAGCAGCAGCTGAGAGAGAGGCTGCATGTGGAGGTGTCAGTGCTGAACTGTTCAAGCCTGTCTGGATGCCTGAGAACAGCCTGCCTCTGTGGCTTATTACACAGCACATCGCACCAATACGGGAGCCTCATACCATGGTCAGGTGTAACCCCAATGAGAAGCTCAGAATTGGCTATTGCAGTAACTGTATTTAAATCAGGTGCTCAGACTTTAATGTGGTCATCCTGACTCGTGAAGCAGGTGAAGATCCACCTACAGCAAAAAGCATTAACTCTGTAAATATATGTGTGCATTTTGCACATGAAAAGAGAAAGATAAATGGCCAGAATGTTTTAAGCATAATTAATGCTTCTAATGAACCTCTTGTCTGCCCACATCTTCTTTTTAAAAGACAACACTGTACACATACTAATACAGCAACAGTCAGTACAGCCCTCTATTTGTTTTGCTTTTATATTTTCAGCTAAAATTGGTGAATGCTTGTATAAGATGAGCAATGCCTACGTTAACCCTATAATAGACTCCATCCTATGATGGAGGCCAGTTATGATGGCAGTAGCGGATATATGCTAAGTCAATTATTTAATTGGTGAATACAAAGACAAAATGGATATGGCACAGTATTTTAACATTGTGAACATTATAATTCATAGTCATAATCATTGTCAATTAAATGGAGCTGAAGCCAATATTTGTATGTATAGTGTTGGTTTCAAGTTCTGCTTTTTATAAACATTAAATATCAGTACTGATACACATAGACTGGACAGTGGTGGTCAGCTTGCACTGACTTTTATAATATGCAGGTTTTATGTAGCCTGCAGGCACTGAGCTGTTTCTGAATGTGCATAAATCCAGCAGACACAGTTTATGTTACAGTGTAGAAGTAAGAATGTTTTAGTCAGATTCACTGTGACAGCTGAGTACATACCCTTTTAATGCCAGAACCTGGCGTGGTACACCACAATATGTTTTTGGACAAGCCTTGAGCGGTCAAGGGTGAATATTTCCTGTAGTTTGACTAAATAGTAGGCCCCGCCCACTGTAACAACGCTGCCCACTGATAGGTCCGTTACGGTTGTGAGGGAGCGGTACAAATCTGAGTGTGTACTTCTACATATGATTCCTGGTCCAATGCAGTCGAGACGGATATCACTTCGAAACGTCTATAGGGTTGTCGTTCAACATTTTATCCCTAAGTAGTTTTATTTAGCAAACAGCAATAATTAAGCACGTGTTTCCGAGTCGGAGAAATGGAGAAGTGATATTTCGCTCGCATGGAT
>JAZGTJ010011805.1:0-16530 GCA_036877575.1 Botia almorhae
ACCTTAACGCTGAAAGGACGAATATGTCGAATTGGCCATTGGAAATACTTAAATAACTGGCAATCACATACAGAGACCGTTTAAATTCATTTAACAAAAGTTTTTGTACGAAAAATTAAGTGGCCATCAAGCAGGCTAAGGAAGGTTAAGGTATGATATTATTGGTGACTCTGGTGGTTTTAGTCTACGCCTATGTGTCCATCTATTTTCTAGGGCCCTACTAAAAGTTAAATGCATTAAAATCTTTTTCGAAGCGTTTTTTCAGGAAAACAGTACAAAAATATTGATGACTAATCTTGCACTGAAGAGCATATCCATATTTTTATCCATTAAAAGGCTCTCCAAGAATAAAAACGTAAAACCACAACCACCCGCCCCCCAATTATAAGGATCAAGCCCTTCAATATGTCTCCACCCAACATCATGTTTCAATAACGTGCCAAAATATAAAAGAAACCTACACGCCCAGCCAATTTTATGGGATCTTTCATTCACCTTTTCTGTCACCTACCATGCTGGTTCAACTTTGTGGGCTTCAGAAATGGTGTATTAAAGGCAGAAAATGCATTATGCAGTGCAAATCCTGCATGTACTTCAGAGTGAATTTTCCTATGCAAATTCAAGTTTACTGTAGGCTGACTGATTTTCATGAGTTGATAAGTTTCATGATTGAACTGAATAATGGATATAGGTCTGGTGAAGCAAATCAAAGTGCCTATTCGCCTATCAGATGCGCGAGTTTGAGAAGACAGAAAATGGAAATCGGTTTTCCGATATGAACCTTCATAATAAGTCAGACAAGTAAACCTTTCAGGAGAATAAAACAAGCTACACGCTAGATTACAATGTGATCATGCAGGGAACGATTGTCAATCGTCGATTATTCAGATTACTGTTACCGAAGTCAACTTGATTTTTCCTTTTTTATTTTCCTGGATGTCATGTCCATGTAGACCCTACCTCACGGACTGACTTCAACTTTGACTCTTATCTCTTTATACCATTTTATACCGTTTTAGAATTTCATCTAACATGTCTCAGTGGAATATGACCCTAAACTAGCATAAATATACATGGCTTTCCTTAGCCATTCAGTTAAGCCACGACTACTGGATTTTTAAAATATGTAGTTCTGCACATCCCCAGTACCGAATCCAAACCATGTGATGATGGCAAATAAGTAACTAAACAATCACAGCATGTAATTGGAACATTTTTAAGAATCATGGTTTACGTCATACTCAGTGGAAAGCGTAAAACCGTGAAAATGATTTTTTATGCTTTATATATGCTACATGGCGCATACTGTATTTATTACATGCCACAGCGTGCACAAACCTCTAAATGAACCTCAGATGTATTCATATATCAAGGAGCACCAGAGAATATGACTCACCAGACACATAAAAATTGTATTTCAGTTCGTAGCTGATTCAAGCTCCTGATATTGCCACTCCAGCACAGCATGGCTTCGGCAAGAGACAAAAGCAAATTTCTGTATTCACACTTGTGTGAAACACATGAACCTTGTGAGAAGTATTGTTTTTCAGAATTTGTGTATGCAATGCTGGCTCAACAACCCTAACAAAGGTCAACCATAATGGAACCTGTTTTGGCCTGTTAATGATTCATAGTTTTCTTAAATGAAATTGCACAGCTCCATTCAATCTACAGAGGATGGAGCACTAACAGGGTGGCCAATGAGGTCGTTAAACCACCCAATCGACGGTATGGCCGACAAAATGTGTCACTGCGTTTAATTCGGTGACAGTTCGGAGCCGCGCTGAATGAATTATAAATGTGCAATGCTTAGGGGCAAACCGATATATGCTGGAAACATATTTGGAAAGTGGCACAACTCTCTCCTCTGCAGTTGTGTGATGTAATCGCAAAAAACTGCGTCAACTGCTATTTTTACTTTACACAGTAAAGACTTACCATCCGCACTGACATGATTTCAACATCTAATAAGACATTTTGACATTTTAACTGGATGTCTGTGATTCAGAACCTACAAGGAAATTACTGTCTCATTCCCAACTAGAAAAGGTCTGATTGAGTTTTCTCTGCGGGGGATAAAAGAGAGGAACTTTTGTCAAAACATTTTTGTCCTTGGTTACAAACAGCACTATTAATGTAACCATGTAAACTATTAAATGTTAATGGAAGGAGATTGTACAGTACCTGGTCAATCAATTTTGACTAAAACACTACATCAGTGCTCTACTAGTTTGGCCTAAAAATAAAGTGCAGTTAAAGATGACGCAGCTTGTCAATGAACAACCACAAGAGGAAATTGATTGTGAGTGGTGGGGTGCCTCTGATTTTTCTCTTTTACAGAATAAGGCCACATTTAAAGAGAGTGCATGCATGCATGCTTTATACAGCATTATACAGTGTATGTAGATCTGAGGTAAAGTAAAGAGAGTGCATGCACGCATTTATGCTGCCAGCATTATACAGTGTATGTAGAACTGAGGTAAACTAAAGAGAGTGCATGCATGCATGCATGCTTCATACAGAATTATACAGTGTATGTAGAACTGAGGTAAAGTAAAGAGAGTGCATGCACGCATTTATGCTACCAGCATTATACAGTGTATGCAGAACTAAGGCAAACATGTTGGAGGATAGTTTTTTAGCTTTTTGGAAAACCAGCAAACAAATCTCATCTTTAAAACACAATAAAATATTCATGATGCAGACATAATATTTGCCTGATAAAAACTGTAAGTTACTACAGTAGTATGCGAGACATCTCAGGCTAATAAACATCGGAACTAAAAACAAAAATTTCTACACCGTAAACATCCTTAATTTTAAGGAGATCAAGTATGTGATATTTACTAAAGCAAGCAACACTTTTACTTCCACTCTTCCCTAAGGTAACGCGTCCCACACGTTTGTTATGGACATAAGAGAGATCTCAAATCGTGCAGCAAAGATGGATAAAGCTATAGATAAACATCACATTTACATTAAGAGAACTGAAGCCACAAATTCTCTTTTATCCATCTGCTAGCAACCCTAGAGAGACACCCTTTAGCTCTGTCTCTTTAAAGAGCCTATCACAGAGCGAACAGGCTGCATGGATGCTAAGTGACAGTTAAACAGCAACGAGCCGACATTGGACAAAATGCCAAAAAATGTTCCAATCTAGCCTTCCCACCAAAAGAACCTGTCACACTACAAACAGGATTTGAAGAGCTAGCAATGACGCCAATTTTTGCCAAAGTCTTGCAAATGTGATATTTTTGTTGCTTTTCTTCACAGCTCTTTGTAATACTTGATTTTGGTCAGTCGTGGCATTCTATGTTTTTTGTAAAATGACCAATGAATAAACTCTTTAATTATCCAATTTCAAGCATACCTGAGCTATTTTCATTTATTTATTTATTTGATCGACCAGCATGTAATAAGCCAGAAAAACACAGTCAGCTCATTGTAATCATTACACAACACAAATTATTTTGCAAAAGAGCAATTACATAGGAATTTGAACCATGGTAAATAATACAATTGGTCAAACATGGGTCCACTAAGAATGCACCAATATACAAACTTTGGCCAATACAGTGCTTTTGTAGTGAGTTAGGGTCAGAGATATTAAAAATCTACATAGACTAGAATAAAAGCATTCATCAATCACTCCAATCAGAACTGACATTCACAATCATTTCAGGTGAAATCAAAATCAAAATATAAAAGTAAAAAATCAAAGCAGTCATCAAAATATGTACAATGGAAAAGATTGATAAATAACTGAAAAACAAATGATATGAACAGATTCCAATTACAATATATTATAATTAAAAAGCAATACTGGGTAACACCATCATGATGAGACTACATGTGTTTATTGCTCACCTGCCTGCATCAGCAGAGGTGATGGCGATGACCGGGGGTATGCGCAGTGCCAGGGTGGTGGGCCGGGCAATGGGCTCGCTTTCTTTGCTGTTCCAGTCATGTTGCTCAGCTTGTCGGAAAATCAAAGGGGGCAGCTGCAGATTCCGACTGGAACGTCTGCGCACTTGGAAATGCTCCATGCCTGGAGCAGCTCCCTCCTCTGTATCTGCTTCTGGAGACTCCGGAGACCCATCGCACACCTGGCAAAACACAAACACAAACTTAGCGTTTACTAGCATTTGGTCTCTGTGGAGCTGTGTGGAATAGCTAATGTGCAGACTGGACAGGCGGATTTGTGTAAATGGCCTCAAATAAATATTTCGCAGTATGTTTTTATGAGTATTTTTATGCCTGTAAAATAAAATCCTATATTTATATAAATGACTGTGGGCCAAAAAACTACACATACTTCACATCAAGATTAGCTAGTCACCAAAACACTGAAAAAGTGGAATAAAATGAGGCTGCATGCGACACATCAGTATTCATTACGTGTTCTACAGAAAAGTGTGTGGCATCCCTAGTGGTTTTCTGCTCACTAAAATGTCTCTGAATCTCTCAAAAATGTGCTCATAGTTAAGATGCTGTGTGCTCAAGGTTCAGATATCTATTTGATCACATTTTTTGGGGCCCAGCTATCACTAAAACCGTATAAGTAGGAAATTACTTAGAGGTTCTATTAAAAGGTATGACCTCAAGTCTAATTTTCAAATTACGACAATTAATATCTTTGCAGGGGTAAGTCAAACCTCTTGGGCTAAGACTAGGATTCGGTTTAAATTTATCTGCCTGGAGATAGCGTCCCCTCTTCTTTTAAAATGTGGTAGAATTCTGAAAAGAGAAATGATCTGCAAGTAAAAAAAAGACCCAGAGATGTGCAAAAAAATTTAATTTAGACTGTTATTGCATTGCATTAACTACCAGGCAAGCCACTGCATTAATAAGCCACATTTTATATTCTCGGAGATGAGAAGCACTTAGTTTAGCTTTACAAAGCAGTCAAACCCTCTCGTGTTGCACAAATGCACAAAGCAAGCAGAAAAACGCCTTGACTGTGTTTTCCTGGGCTTGTGGTCGTGAATTATTAAGAAGTCAAATGTTCTGTGACACATTATTATTTATAGGACATTTAACTAGGCATAAATTATCCATAATAAATCAAATCCAGACTTGACATGTTGTACATGCCTATCTGTTTGCAAATAGCAGCTAATATATCCAGGAAGACAGGTGATTGACAGTTAGAGAGAAAGAATAACAAAACACAATGTACATACAAATTTAAAGCGATCGTTCGCATTTAATTGTCAAAGTATACTGTATGATGCCTTCATGCCCACCAGCAGCTCTGAAGTATCACCTAATAAGCTGTTTTCATTACTGTATTTCTTCCCCAGTGAACAGCACTGATGTCTGTGCACAGCTCACAGTGTACGTCCCATGGGATTGTTCGACCGTGCTGCAGCAAGACGCGAAGCATGCTGCAAGGTAACAAAGCCTGTGTTTTGCATTTCCCAAACTGTGCCTTGATTAGCATAAGCAGTCCATCGGTGCGAACACACAACTTATAAGGAGAGCCTACTGTGCAATAACAATGACAGAAACATTTATTTGGATCTTGCATGGATTTACTTGGTCATTATTACAGTTCTTTACAAAAAAATGCAGGATTTAAGAATCAGCTGCTTTTCCATTAATACGTTTGAATTTGAACCCATTGAAATATAAATATTGTTCCATTTCAAATGCACTTTATAAATTAAATTGCAATTTAAAAGGCATTCTTATGAACTCAGTTCTGCATGGTCAATATAAAGCAGTGTTTTATGTTTTCTTTCTAAACCACTTATTCATCATGCCCACATGCGAGCCATCAATTAAATTAAGGTTGCATCTTTTACTTTATTCTATTTTCCCTTTTTGACAACCAGCCCCTAATGCACAATTCTGCATCATACGAGTAGCTTGACTCATGCAGCAAAGCCTGTGGGCATGTTGAAAGCTGCGACCTGCAGCACAAAGCATCAAGAGCTTCATTTGTAGTCCGAGCAACATCTCACACCCAAGGCACATAATGTGCGTCCATGTGACTAAACAAGAGGGTAAAATTAGTGAAGGAAGTGCGGTTGTTTGGCTGTCTGGAGAGTGGCGGCACAATATCATGAAAATTGCAGAAACACAATGAGAGTCAGAGTCACGTCAGGAGGGGCGGATGGAGCGCACAGGTTTAAAATAGGCTTTCTCAACAGCTGCGGAGATTCAGATCACAAGATATGAGTTGAATGGCACGGTACGCCGTGCAACAAAGACGCATGATCTGCAGAGAAACACCTCACAGAAGCCCTCGGCTCGCAGCACACCGCAAAACGTGGCGCTTTGTTCACCGAAAGAACAAAACGAGTGGGATTTGAGGCTAATTTCAACCGCTGCACCAAACTCAGATGTATTCTGGAAAAAAAAGCAGCACAGGTTGAACTTAGATGTGGGCTTAACATTTGAAAAATGTTGCTTGTGGACAATGGAACATGACTCATGAGTTACGCTCAGGAGCTACTAAAAGCTAGAATGTCTGAAAGCATTAAAACAGAACGTATCATCAGATATTTATAAAATGGAAAGATCTGGCTCTCAAATCCGACTGGATAAGCCATATTGGAAGCAGGCGCATGCTACCTGATATACACTCACCTGTGACAGCACACGAGTTGAATTTTGTATTAATGCAACACTACACTGGAATATTTAAATTAATGAATTATTAACACAAAATATGTCCGATCCTGATCACCCGATCTTTATTATTTTACAATTACAATGACTGAATGACAGTAAAAAACATCATTTTATTTTACTTTTATTACATATTACTGCTCAAAGATTATACATATCGTTCTCAAATATTATTAGTCATGTAATAATTTATTGAAAATTGGTGCTTTTTGCTAGTCTTAGCAAAAAGCGTATTGACTTTCCGAAAAGGTACTGCGCCTCTAACTTGAGACCATGCAAATGCAATTAAATTAAATTGCTTGAAATATGTCAGAACCATTACGTCTGCATTAAATGTTACAGAGTGTTACTGTTCCAGATGGTGAGTTAATCATATGCGTATCATGGCCCTGTGCAAATGTTAAAGCACCTGAATTAGCTTACAGTGGGGAGAGCCTTCGTCACTGTAGGAGGAGCTGAAAGATTCACGCAGATTCTTTACAGTCCCTGACAGTCACTCAAAGGGATTGAGACTTCTCTCTGCTCCGAACGGCCTTGACAGACTCCATGTGACAAGCAAAAATAGGACAGTGAGGCAGAGGCTGTTTTGTGCAAATATTATTACATCCATCCGCGTGTGTGTGTAACTGTGCCATTAGACTGGCCGTCCTTCACTAAGCAGACAAACACAGCCCTCTCTCTGCACGCAGTATATCTGGAGATGGTCTGACAATGTTTCAGAAAGTGAAAATATCAGCCCATACATCCATCCGAGTGTAAAGTATTACAGAGCACAGGGAATAAATCAGCTGTTTCATCACTCATCTGTCAGTCGAGGTATCCCGGGAATTACTGGATATCTCCTCGTACCGCGGGTGAGATTGGATACTGTTTTTTGCTGTTTAAATGCTATTGCCAGTCCTGTAACTCAACTGGCAGAGCACTGTGTTAGCAGCACAAAATGGTTCGTTCCAGTGGAACACACATACAGATCAAACGTACAGCTTAAATACACTGCAAGTCGCTTTGGATAAAAACATCTGCAAAATGCATAAATGTGAATATAAATCTGGGAAGCCATTTACCAGATCTTTGAGATCAGACTGCATGAGTTATCTTTTTGTCTTTGCCAAGTCGTATTTTTAATTTCGATGCTTCAATTAGTTGGTAGAAACAATTATTTTAATTTTCCTAAAACGGGCATATTCTTCACTTTAAAGTCAACATGAAACAACCCATTTTACATCTGTAATGTGACGTACTTCCGAGTGAAACATGATATTAAAAACATGCCATTATTATAATGAAAGTTCCTCCATTTTGATCAAAGACAATATTTTTCCTTTGAAATAATGTGCACAGATGAATCGTGCACAAGATCTGAACATAAACAGGATTGAGACTTTATGAGACTTTTTTAATGCTGTAATGTTTTTAAAACATTCCACTAATAACTTAATAATAACATTTATGATACATATGACAAACAACGTTAAAAAAGTTCTACTAACATTACTGCAAGACTGTTTTGGATAACTTTGAGAGAACGTTAGCCAACCTTCCAAAAATGCTCCCTGGTAGCTGGGAACATGAACATGGGTGGGACTGATGCTGTGTCTGCACGTGTTATTCAGGGATCATTGATCCAAGTCAGATTTTTTCCCCTGGGAACCAAACACACTCACAATCACATTCTCAGACAGACATCTGTGGAGATCTAAAGAACCATTGAGGACCAGCAGAAGGGCCCTCAACTGTAGGGGACAAAAATACTTGAACCTGTACACAAGGGAGGCAGCTTGCTATCTACATCAAAGGCTGAGAAAGAAAACCCAGCCTGACAAAAAGACAAGTAACCTTCGGTTCTTTTCATCAGTTCCAATGATTACTCACGAGATGTCAGTTTCCAACTCCCGCGCCAACCGAGTGACCTATGGATTCTCCATTGAATTGCAATTAAGGGCCCCATAATTCTTTTGGAGGAATCACTGATGTCTAGTTTATCTCCAAGAATCAATCATATCGAAGGCTGGATGAACTTCCGCACAAATAAAGAATGCTAATCCGTGCGTTGCGATAAATTTGCTAATCCTGTTAGGGCTTCTGCCGTCTGCTTACTCATGGTTCAAAATCCCCTTTCGCACATTATGATGTTACGTGGAATCCAATTATGCAAATTAGTCACTCTGACGCCTCCGCGTGACCATTAAAACATTTCATCACCGAGTCGCTGATCCAGCCTTCCTGCTTGACAGAAGCCAAAACTTTCTCTCGAAACATCACTTTTTTAATCTCCAAGTAGTGAAACTGATTAATGGATTGGCCAATAGAATTATAATTTCAAAGTGAAATGCCAAACGAGTCAATATTTGACATAATATTGGTCTTGTAATTAGAATCTATATCAGTAATCTATAATATATCAAAGCTATAACTTTAAAACGTAAATGATGATAATATCTGCTCCCAAATGAGACTGCGATACTTCTACCTGGACGTTTCAATTGAACAGCCTTAAGCTCTCCATGTCTGACAGACGTCACATTTGATTCTTGTTCCATTAGTTTTGAGGATTGGCAAAAGTCACTAGATTACAGTTACAAGCTTCGCTCTCAATATAAAACACAATATGTCCCAGGAAACAGTTTTAGCACAGCTGTAATCTCAGTCAAGCCCTGATGAATGGCTGCAGAAAGCACCTTTAGCAGGTTGTTGGTTATGTGTTTGAAGCAATAACTTTGTCTAAGCCCTCATGGTTGGTGTGTATTTTTAAACATGTGAAGCAACATAAACTAAAGATGCCCAACAGACTTAAGGTAACTGTCACCTGGAATCAATGATGTGGTACAAGTTTACAGCGATTCGAGCGATTATGTACATACAGAAGGACCACTCACTTACCACCTGAATATAAACACCTATTCAGTATTCAGCCACCCTGATGAGACAGTTTGAGCTTCACCATGTGTGTGAACATAACATGTGAATCAGAACAGGTTTGAATCATAATGTGAATCAAACTACTCACCTTTCAGATAACCTGACCTTTTCTTAAAATAATCCGCCCAGATTATTTAGTGAAACATTCTACATTTTAACCTTTTTAAATCATGTGCATGGGGTATTTCAGATTAAATACCTAAAATAACTACTAAAAAAATCTACTAAAACATACCCCAGGAATACCTAAACATCATCTTATTCATCTCTCATGAGTTTGCGTCCCTGCTGAAGAAAAATCACAGACGAGATCTCGTTAATATGTCAAACGCTTTCCCTTGACAGCAATAAGTATAAATCAAGAGCGAACACAAAGTTTAGCTTAAGTCCTGCACCTCAGATATTTCTACTGAGAAAAAACTAAAAACAAATCTCACATCTACGCTCGTTTTTAAGAACAACTCTGTCAAAACACAGTAAGAGTGGAGCTTAGCATAGCTCACATTATTTGGTCTTCTTAGATTTTAATGAGAAATGTTTCAAACCAACATTTCTGAGAAGAGTCTCCATTTGCTCTTCAGCTAAAATCAATACTGTCAGAACCAGACAGAACCAACAGACATGTTGAAGAGATACTATTTTTCTTACTACAGTTTGCACACAATCTTTGTATGGAATGTACAGCTGGTCAGAATAAACTTTTTCACCATTTTTTAAATTGAATTTTGTTGTCTACACATTCCAGACAATGAGATGAACAGCTCAATCACCATACTCACTTATATGACTAATTCAGGATTACCGTAGGCCAAGAAGAAAAATGCATTATGAAAAGTAATGAAACTGAGCTGAATAATCAAGAGCAAACTGCTGCAGGTTTTCAGGAGTGAAACCTGTTCAGATGAAAAGAGTGGCACTGTAAACATACATATCAGTGAGAGCAGTGTGCTCCCACCGGTGTGAATAGAGACGTTGCTCTAGGGTTTATACAGTATGTGTGTGCGGCCAAAGTGGAAGAAATGTAACATCTATTCAAGTCAGCTGTTCTAGCCACTGTGACGAATCAGAGATCTGAAGATTCACTTGCAGCAAAAACTGAAGAAGACTGAATATCATTTCAGACACAGCTGCTAAATGTGTTAAAATCTGAACCGACTGAATCTAACACTGCAAAAGGAGATTTGCACAAGGGCTTCATATCTAAATATATTATATATATATATATATATATAGTTATATATATATATATATATATATAGTTATATATACATAGATATATAATGTATATGCAAGATAAATGTGTGTGATCTGTGTATATCTGTATATCTGATATATATATTTGCTTCAAAGAACCCAACACAGATTCACTATTATTCTGTTCAAATCAATGTGAAATGAAATCATATTCATGTTCAATGAGATAAAAAGCGGGCTGGACGTTGATTTTATTTAACAGGATTCAACTTACTCCATTCAACTGGATTTATCAATATACTTCACTTATATATTGATATAACTTATCAATATACATCAAGTTCTAAAACATGAAATTGTTTTAGAAAATTCTTTGCGACGACTCCGTGAGCTCCACTTCATGGGCAAGACAGTATAACAACAAAGTTCCCGCCAACACTGGTAGTCTGGCAGTTTGGTAAGGATATCACACATCAGCATTCTAATGGCGCAATAAATAGTCAACAATCCAATTAAAAAAGCTCTCTCAAAGAGCAAAGCCTGAATACAACTCAATGGGCGAATCTGATAACACGCACTGGTTATTACGCTGTAAAATACATTGACATTACGGCTTCCTGTATTGATTTAACAACCAATTACTGATGCTCCTCTCATGTTCGCTTTATAGATCCAGCTGTGGCGGAGGATAAATTACCTTCTGTTGGAAACAACATAATCTGTTATTCTTTACGCTCCAAACATGCTCCATTTACAATGTGGAGTGCTATTAAAACACGGCCCGTTGCGTTGTACAGATATTAGCTGTCTATTAAGACTCACCTCTCATGGGTTCGCTAGTAACCCACAATGAAGAGGGATTATCCGTTCTAAATGTGCGGCCACGTCTCAATAGTTCTTGTCCTTCAGCCAGAGCACTGGACCATTTGCCTAATTGGTTTAAAATTGCAAACCACACACACAATCGTATAAACAAGGTGCGTGACATAATTGAAGCGAACAAAATGAAAGCAATTTCGCACCTGCTGTACGGGTGGCGTTTATTGTCGCTCTAAGCTGGGTCATTCGTACTGCCCGTCTCAGCTAAGTTGAATTTATGAGAGACCTTAAGTAGGTCAAGCTCATCTTCTCGTGAACGTCCGTGTTTAGAGGTGAGGTTCTCCTTGAGGACATTTATTGTTTGCAGCATTGTTTGTTTTTCTTCTACTCGACGGCATCTTCTAATAAGCGGGCGATAAATTAAAAATTGCATGTTGCCTCATTTTAATGGCGCAATCACTTATAAAGTCCTCATGTTAATTACATCTTCACAAGCCGATTTCCACTCGCTGCCGCAAGTCTGTATAATAATTAGTGATGTTTACTAAGGCAAGGATTACTGTTTCTATTGTCTATCTGGAGATTTGAACACACTCCTAATCCTGCGTTCTGTTTCACACAGCTCACGTAAGCCGTGCAAATGCAGCATGCATTTATTTCGACACTTACATTAACGAGTTACGTCACTCATACTACACATGTAAACAACACAGGGTAACGGCTCTGGCTCCACCCAAGTTGACAGACTGACATCATCAGAGAAGGTCTGCCATTCCAGAGAGGAAGTACATTTTCAGATTTTGTTTAAAGATTATATATTTAAAAAACATATATGCTCTGCTAAATCGTTTATAGTAAACACGGCAATATTTCGTAACAAAATAAGAATAATATATTTTGATTCCATGGTGACTTTAAAATAGCCAATAAACTGCCACACATTGAAGGAGGGACCAAACCCATAAACAGAGGGACTGGAATATCGTAGACTTGGGGATGGGTTCTTTAGAACCAACTACCCAGAACACCCTAGTTACCACCCAAAACTCCTTAGCAACACCCCCACTTCTCTGCCAACCACTCACAACACAAGCAGTGAGTTCTGCACAGGCAAGAACATCTCTTTTTTTGAGTGCAAGTAAAAATCTAGTTGTCATCTTCAGTGAATGCAGTTTTTTTCTGTCTGTCTGAAGACAGCAGGCTGCAGCGTGTGTGCTCAGGGAAACAGCGGGAGAGGTTGTTAAAATGGGTCAGTGATGGGACAGTCTCACTGATATTGTGAGTGGCAGAGGTGAGTGAAGGGTACACACCACACAGCAGATCCAGCACACAGAGAGCGTCTGTCTCTGACAGGCCAGTGGACTGTTTGGCTACTGCAGCGTGTGTGTGTGGGCGCCCTCGTCCCTTTACTGCAACTCATGCACAAGCAGCCTTCCAAGGGTGTCATCCAGGCAGTCGTCACGGCCTGAAACGAATGCACTAAACAATAAGTGCCACCACCAGAGGGGATGTACATATGTCCACGCCGCATCTATTAGACAGCACAACACAGAAAGAATGACACAGCCTTTCATGCAAACGGATTTCTCCATATTTCACAGAAACATTGTGGGAAAGTTATGCAGCGTTTTTATGCAACAAATTCTCGCTGTTAATAAACAGCAACATTTATCACGTGTTTATCAAAACACGTTTTACACAAAGTTTGTGTAAAATGAACAATGAATATTTTTGGAGTGACGCAAGCTGCGAAACAGATTCCTTAAAAACAGACGCTTTGAAAGAAATGATTGATGGAAATGAAACCGACTTCCCAACACTCGCTAACAACATTAAAAATGAGGCTTAATCAAAGACGCTATTGAAATATGTCCCTCTTAACACTCGTCAATTGTGACATAGGATGTGGTTGTGCAACAAAATAAATCACTGTTGTGGTAATAAAAATCGTTTCAATAGGATCGGCCAAGGATCGGCCAAGCGGGTTGTTAGCCGTGTATGCAGCGTGCGTAAGCTGAATTATCTCCATTAGAAAATCTGGTAAAATACTCATGTTCAATTAATGTTAATCAGATCATGTTGACTGAATCATGAGCCACTAGCATCATGCTATCAAACACGAACCAGAGACAGAGTCTAATGGAGCTAATGCAGGTCAACAGAAGCAAGCGTGTCTGTGACAGGCAGATGCCGCATGACACGCGTCTGTACAGAGAAACACAAACCTCTGAATAACCTGCTGTTGAAAAAAGGGCACGCTGCCATCCGTCGCCTGAAAAAACAGGTTGCGCCCTTTATGTGTATCAGCCAATCAGAGCGCAGCGATGACACACAGAGCTGGAGGAGATGGCTGATTAGAGACAACAGTGGTACGTTACTGAGGCGCTCGGCCTATTCAATCCAGCTGACATTAAACTCCACAACAGAAAGAACAATACGGCACACGGACATAAATCCATTAAAGCCCTGAACCAGTGATGATCATTGTTTGCCAACCCAGACTATTGGCTTTTATTGCTCAGGGACTTAATGGAAGCATCAGTTACGTTTCAATTTTAAGTATCAATTTTACCTCCGATGCGTCTCCCTAAAAGCCTTGGGAGAAATAAACATGAAGCAACGAGTTGACAAACAGTAACTAGTAAAGAGTACAGAGCTATAAAATGACAAAAGATCAAACCCATAGTCCTGCACCAAACATGCGACACGGGTGGAGCTAACGTTGCTTTGCTGGGCCGGTCAAGATAGTACAGCAGAGCTAATGTGAGCCACTGTAATTTTGAGGGAACCATTCTACCAATGATTTATTTGTAGTTTCTGCGTATACGCATTTCAAAATCAAATGACAAATGAAACACTGTGAAGTCAATTGCTCTGCGTTGCTTTAACTGATTTCTGTGTGGAAAAAACAGGGTAGGGTAGGTCATTTTTTAAGAGGCTACCAATAGCTAGCTAGCTAAAAACCTACTCTGTCTTAAAAAAAGATCTTGGTTAGGCTTCTTCTCTTCTAGAGACGGAACACACCTCAAAACCTACAGCTGTGCACCCCCACAGAACGAAACGCATTTGGACATGTAATTATAAAAGCACTTCATGGTGGTCGGGGGAAACACGTTCACCTTTGCTGTCGATGCATTCAAGACAACGATCAGCCGCTGCACTGTCGGTCACGCGAGACACTGATGTGAGGGATGAGAAAGTGGCATGTGCATTGATCTCAGAGCCCTCCATCACATTACAACTGTCTGAGTGACACACACTTCCATCAGAAATCACACGGCTGACCAAAACTCCTTCAAAACACACACAGCATTTAGCAAAGGCCACGCACGGGCCATGTGAACTGACAATCTGAATTATATGAGCATTTATATAATTGGTGAATTTAAAGCTACAATCCGTAACTTCTTAAAAAATCTGTTATTGAGCAAAGAACATACCAGATCAGCATTCCAAACTTACCTTAGTAACCATTTATGATTTACAGTTTAATCAAAATATAATTCAATTTATAATTTGTGAATTTGTGTGGGTGCTGAGGAAGGTATAGCTTTTGTAGCTTATTCTTACAGCGGATGCTTACAATTTAAATGTGTCATCTATGTTACGAAAATAAAATCTATGTTTTAAACAGAGATGGCGGTAGAGAGGAAAAATGTATATATTGCAGCTTTAAAAATAAGTGAATGCATTCTTCCTGTGTATGGATCTTAACATCAACAAGAAATGGTTCACAACCCATTTTAATATCGTGATATGATGTATTTTTAAGTGACTGTGTATTTTTAAGGGTAAGACATAGGGCAAAACCAGGTATTACATACCAAAAATGAGCCACATGGTTTGATGAGAGGTTGAAAAATAAGAGGACTCGATGATGTTGGTAGTAAAGAAAAGTAATTTCTGAAGCAGATCAAATTATTTCATTTGGGTGAAAGAGTACAAAGACAAATTGGAAGAAATGTGCGCCGATAAATCATTTAAAATAAGACAAGTAACGAATATTAAAGTAAAAGGGACAACTTTAATTTATGTTAAGTTTAAATGTTTTTAAACTGTTCAAGTACATTAAATCAGAGCTTCAGTCTGCCTTGTAGCAGCAATTCCCTGTAAACCTGTAAAAAAGTTTTTAATATTTTGCATTTTACTCGGCGCTCACAGCACGATGCATCAAACCTCAGAGGAGAAGAACGAGCGCAATTAAAAAGTAAAAGTTCTTAAGCACGCGGCTTAGCAAGATTCATTGCTTCAGAGGCCTGTGCTGATTATTCTACACAGACGTTCTCTATGCTAAATAATATTGCTTTGCCCCATTTTCAAGATTGCTGCGGTGGAATTTATTCCTTATTCACATTTTGTACAGTCACAACAGAAGAGCTGAAATGAACTTACAGTCCCTGGCGTGTCTGTTGCCGCACAATCGATTTTTTTCATCCTGCGAGATGCAACCGCGTGTAATTCCTCACACGATCAAATGCTGGAAGAGAAACACAGAGATAAAGCCTGTCAAACAGTCAAAAGGGGCAGCTGAAAATATTGCAGTAGATATGTACAGTGTAGGTATGTGGAGAGCGCTAGGAAATGAAACGCGGGTATTGGCAACAGATAGGCGGTTTAGGAGCCGTGTTAGAAATTAAGATGTAAAGCTTAACGCCCACACTAAGATTACAGTTGAGTCACATCCAGATTTGTATTGTATTACAGCAGAGCGTAAACGCGAACCTGATCTGGCAAGTCAACAGCAGATTAAGCAAAGAATACAACTGAAGACGCAAGACCTGTGCAAACACGTCCAAAGAACTTTCATCCAACTGACAGAGTGCTATGACTCCAAAGAACTTTGGATTCCAAGTTTGATGGATGTTTCCCACTTTAGGCCCATGACAACACTTGGCCAAGACATGGTGAAGAAATTACTAGAAATGCTTGCCAAACTCTTTATCTGGCTGTTCATTCAGCCAT